>JARQOD010001310.1:0-102083 GCA_033576555.1 Oophaga sylvatica
GAGGTGTTCTTATAAAAATTAACAAGGGATGGATTGGACCTGACTTCTCGACACCACCAAATGGTGACAGCAAAGCCTAAACTCCAATGTAGTGTTTTTTTGGAGGTGTATTCCCATGCACCTCTTCACAACCAAACATGGATATAGGCTTCCTGATTTTGGCTAGTTGGTGTTCTCATCCTCCTTCTCTTCATCCCCACCCTCCACCACCACTTGAACACAGCCAGTGTCAAAATACTAACAAGGGTTGTTGTTTTTGCTGGGCGTTAAATACTTGTTATGGAAAAGGTTGAGGTGTACCCCACAGGGGAGAATGTTTGCCAGCCCATACACTTAGTGAATGGGCAATCCAAGTCTAGGAGACCCGCTCCTTTAAATTGGACCTAGTTTTTAAACAGGCCTTCCTCCACCTCTCATCATCCACCGCCACTAGATCACCAGGGTTAATGTGTTCCATGCTGCTACAGTCTAGGAGACCAGCTCCTTTTTAATGGGAAATTTTTTTACGAGGCCCTCCTCCATGTTTCTTCCAAGAGGTGAGTGGGGTTATTGGAGTGCATATGAGTTGGTAGCAGGGCAGGCCTTGCAGTCAATGCATAAGAAAACAGAATGGGAGGACAAAATGAATAATGTGAAGTGGATTTTCCTGGGCCCATCCAGTACCTGGGTTCAAAGGCTTATTGGGGTGCATACGACTTGGTAGCAGGGCAGGCCTTGCATTCAATGCAACATTTTTTACGGAGGCCCTCCTGGACATCTCGTGAAATGTGTATTGGCGTGCGTCGTAATTCTTGGCAGCCCATCCACTCACAGCATAGGCTATAAAAGTTTAAGAGACCTACTGTTTAATAATGTCCCTTTAAGCAGATTAATGCTGCCTGATGCCCCTGTAAAAATAGGCTCTGTGACTTTAAGAGTCCCTCCTTCAAAAATGAAACAAGATGTGTCTGGTTATGTGTCACACACCACATGGCCAGCTAGGGTTGTTAAATGTTACAATGACATTTCCCAGTGAATGCATTTGTTTTGGTTGAAAGCAATATTAAAGTTGAAATATGCTTCAAAAACGCTGCGTCTGAACATAGCCCAAGAGGAACATTTTGGTCTGGGGTTAATTATTTTGCCTTATATGCAAGTCATTAACCTGGAAAGGATGTACCTTTACATATTTCCCAGCAAAATCCTGTCAGGCACACCGCACTGCACTTGCTCACTGAGCCAGTGCGTGTGTCCTGAGTGAACAAACTGTGCCCAACGATACCTGTATAGTAGAACCGCAGCAGAGAAGACGTGTGTTTCTGAGGACACAGGACCTTCCGCAGCATGTGACTGCCAAGGGGCGGAGCCAGCACACGTCTCTCAGAGGCAGCAGTATCAGGTAGAGAATGTTTCAGGCCGAAGGACCTGCAGGCACGTGACTGCCTAGGGCGTGGCCTAAGCTCCAGAGATCTAGGAGGTAAAGGAAAACTCCTAGAAGGGTAACTACGAAATAAAGTTACCAAGGAGCATAGACAGAATGGATGGTCAGGATAGCCAGGTCATACACATAGAGGGCGACGAAGTACAAAAGGAGCAGGCAGAGAATAACCAGAACACAGCCAAGGGGTCATACACAGACGGAGCAACGCAGTACAAAAGGGACAGGGATACCTCGTAACAGGGACACAGCCAAATCAGAACCAAGCAAGCATAAAATGTAGCACAGGCACAAAGCACTGGCACAAGCACAGGGTCAGACACACTCAGCCAAAGGTCAGAGTATAAACGACAAAGGCTGGCTTCACAGTGAGGCTATAAAAAGCCTCCCAGGACCCAGAAAGAGGCCAACCAAGTTAACCCCGCGACTACCTGATCCAAGAACCCAGTAAACCATGACAAATCCGTTTTGGTATGTTTTTTGGTGCACCTGTAAAAATGGCATGAAATTTTGACAACATTGTATAAAGCTGTGAACTAGGAGTCAGGAATGCTTTCAGGGGCGATCCCAATGATGTCCCCGTGTCATTTGAGCAGTGGTTTCATCATTTTCAGACGTATTTAGACCTTAAAAGGATCCCCGGGGGGGATCGCGGCAAAAATGCTCGGGTATCCCATAGACCTATATTGGGCTCGTTATTGTTCTGTCTGTGTACCCGAGTATTCCAATTTGCTCGACCCGAGCAACGAGCACCCGAGCATTTTAGTGCTCGCCCATCACTATTTATAACACCAACTTGAAAAAATGATTTTAAAATCCGAAATGTTGGCCTACTGAAATATATATTCAGTAAATGCGCTCAATACTTGGTCGGGGTTCCTTTTGCATCAATTACTGCATCAATGCGGCGTGGCACTGCTGAGGTGTTATGGAAGCCCAGGTTGCTTTGATATAGCAGCCTTCAGTTCGTCTGCATTGTTGGATCTGGTGTCTCATCTTCCTCTTGACAATACCCCATAGATTCTCTATGGGGTTAAGGTCAGGCTAGTTTGCTGGCCAATCAAATACAGTGATACTGTTGTTTTTACACCAGGTATTGGTACATTTAGCAGTGCGGGCAGGTGCCAAGTCCTGCTGGAGAATTAAATTTACATCTCCCAAAAGCTTGTCTGCAGTGCTGGGTATCATTTGTCAGTATCAGCTGACAGCCTCTGTGCGCCCAAAGTCGCCATGACATATCCATACGTCCAAGGTTTGTAAGTACCTAGAAACCTGGACTTATGGAAATGACCAAGGTTGGAAAGGAATTTATCTTCTAGTATGAAAAAGATGAAAAATAGAAGGAAATAACAATGGGTTTTCAATTTAGACAGTGTCTTTACAATTTTGACTGCATTTCTTTCTTAGAAAACTAAATGTATAAAACAAATGTGACACACTAGAAAAACTATTTAATGCAATTTTTGTCCCTCAGTATTTATACAGCATTACAGGAACCAGTTTTGATAAGTGGTTTATCAGTATTTGGATGTGTTATCTGTCAGAAATGTGAACATTTTTAAATGTACATGTTCCTTATATGTGATATGTTTTTGCATAGACTTGTTGAATAGTTTGCCTCAAACAATATTTCATTCTTTTTTAAAAGCAAATAGAGACTCCACATTTTATTGCCATTTGTACTATTGGTAAATGTCACATGAAATTCACTAAATTGTTACATCTGACAAGCTTCTGGAAGGAAAAAGACTCAAATGACATACAGAATTGTAAAAGTCATCACTTCACCTCACCTCTGCCTCACTGAGATAAGATCTCCTATTTATACCTATGCTCACTGCTGCTTTTGCCTTCTCGCAATGATAGCGTAAAATGATATGTTGTCCTGCAAGGTTTTATATTCTTTGTAATGTACAGTTCAGTTTAATAGTAAAGTGGAAAGTACACAAGAAATGATATTGATATACAATAGTCAGCTGTTTCACACTGTATATCACTTTTATTCTTTGCTTAATACAGCAAATAATATATAATCAAATGTTTCATAGTTTCATAGTTTTAAAGGGTGAAGGTAATATATTGAGTTCAACCTATACACTTGTGTAGCCCAGCTGCGCTTGGAGCCACATTTCCCAGGAGGATGCATTAAAGGTAACCCCCACACGTACCTGATATTCATTCACAGCTTCACCAATCCCGAGAAGCCACCAGAGGGAGCCCTTGTAGAGAGTATATATATATAAGGATGGTGAAGCCACAGCAGTTAGTGAGTTACCTCAGATGAGGTGAGATCAGATGAGCTGAGAGAGAGAGTTCAGATCAGTCTACGCCTAGACAGCAGACAGATTAGATTACCTCAGAAAGTGTGAGAAGCTGTTAGTTCCCTTGGAGTGTGGAGAGTCAGCTCCTAGAAGTGTGCACAGATCAGTAGATGGAAGGTCCTGATAGCTGCTTCAGAAAGAGCATTAGAAAGAAAGAAGCAAAGGGAACAGCAGTGATTGAGAGAACCAGAAGACTGCAGCTCTGAGCTTAGTTCAATGTGTGGAGGCTAGTAAGAGTGGAGGAAGATAGCCACTTCAGCCTGGTCAGAACTGAGTCAACTGAGTGCAGTATAGTGAGTAAGCGTGCCGACGCTTTGAGAGCGGTGAAGAAAAGGAAGAATCAGCTATCTACTGCTAGTGTACTTATGTTAAGGGTCGGAGTAGGACGAAAGGCGAGTGGAAGAGAAGAAGAGAGTAACGGAGGTTGAAACAGCATTGATAGCTTACCTCTACTCTGAATACCGGACACCGGGTCCGAGCTTGCTAGCATCTACACGACTAGTAGGAGATACCGGAGACCCTACTGGACTTCAGGTCGCAGGGGCCCAGGAGTGCTGATACGTAACCAGGGTCAGGAAGACGGGGTCTAGCAGGACTCTGCATACAGAGACACTGTTCTATCCAAGAGAAGGCCTCACCACAAAGTCAGCCGGGCGTATAAGTGAAGACAGAGTTAGACTTCGTTTCATACAGGTCAGAAACTCACACAACAGGAGTAAGGAGGCCCTACACCTACTCAGTGGGAATACTGGACGTGCATCCTCCACCCTGCCAGCTTCCCGGGATGTGCCTGCAACTATACCATCAGTAAAGGTACAGAAAGAGACTTTCGTGGTGTGTGTCTGCCTTATTGCTCCTGCGGCTGAAAGCCCCTTCTCCGTCCTGCACCTCTACAGTACACCGCCATATACCCTGAGTGACCCAGTCTTGCCTGTGGAAGACTTAACACCTTGCTGCCCAGTAACAACCCCTCAGCGGATCTACACAGCAGCGCTGGTCACCCTGACCAGGTACCACAGGTGGCGTCATGAACAAACTGTAAATACTTTAATCCCCTGTAAATATCCCCTTTTATTGAGGTGAGCCCCAGGGCCATGGACCGAGCTGTGCTACCCGTGACATCCCCCATTGAAGTGAACGGGCTCGGTGCCGAGTACCCCACGGTCCTGCTACGGGCGACTCACACTAACATGTTGAATGCAAAAACCCCATGATGCATATGGTAGTTGCCCCATATTAGGGAAAATAAGCCTTCCTAGTTCCACATGTGGCAAACAGACTAGTTCCCTGGATTAACGCTTCATCAGAAAATCTATTAACCATAGTCTATAAAAATGTATCTTTCAAGAAAGGAATCCTGGTCCTGCTTGAACTTTTTTAATGAATCAACCATTACAACATCATGTAGTGTAGAGTTCCATAATCTCACGGCTCCTGCAGTAAAGAATTACCTTCTGTGATTATTATTAAACCTTGTTTCCTCTAGGTGTGGAGGATGCCCCGTTGTCACCGTAGCAAGCATAGATTTAAAAAGATCAATAGAAAGATCTCTGTATTGTTCCTTCATATGTTTCAACATTGTAATAAGATTGCCCCTAAACCTTCATTTTTCTAAACTGAATAGCCTGTCTTAGTATTGCAGATCTACCATTCCTTTAATGACCTTGGTCGCTCTTCTCACCTGCACTAGTTCAGCTATGTCCTTCTTAAGATCTGGAAACCAAAATTGTACATAGTATTCTAATTGTAGCCACACTAGAGAATTGCATACAAGCAAACTATGATCTCATCCTGATAATCTATGCCTTTTATAATGCATTTCATAATTTTATTTGCCTTGGAAGCAGCTGCATGGCACTGGACACTAAAGCGTTTGCTATTCACCCATACATCTAAGTCTTTTTCAGTGACAGTTTTATCCAGTGTTTTACCATAAAGTACAGAATTATACACTTGATTTCCTCTGCCCAAGAGCATGACCTTACATTTATCTAAATTAAACTTCAATTGCCATTTCTCAACCCAAGCCTCCAGCTTACATAAATCCTTCTGTAATATTAAATTATCCCCCTCTGTATTAATTATATTGCAGAGTTTAGTATCTTTCACAACAAATGCCCACAAAATCAGATTACCAAATTTTATACCACATTAATCTATAAAAACACTTTAGTGGTGATCAGAATACCAAAGACCCCACAAAATAGTATAAAAATACAAAATACTTTATTAATGATAATGACACTACATAGAAATGCATGGAAATATAATAACAAGGTACAAAAGCACATGACAAAGAGGGACATTATACCATTGTGGAAAAATTCACTACAGCAGCTCAAGACTTTATACAGAGGGACGTCCGAGTGGATCCTCAGCAGCTTTAGTGGTAGGTTGTTTTTTTGACCACCTGTATTTTTGACTTCCCTTCCTGTTTTTTTTGCCGACCATTAACGTGGGTTTAGACATATTAGGGTATAGCAGTGTTTATTAGTGACAACAGCACTGTTTAGGTTAATTATTATTATTTTTTTCAAACAGCAGGGATGTTTATCCTTGTATTGGTACTGTTATTCAATTGTGCATATTGATATAATTAACCTCCTAGCGGTTGGTGAACCATATATGCCTATTAGGACTTAACCCAAGGGTAAAATAATATAAAGTCTTGAGCTGCTGTAGTGAATTTTTCCACAATGGTATAATGTCCCTCTTTGTCATGTGCTTTTGTACCTTGCTATTATATTTCCATGCATTTCTATGTAGTGTCATTATCATTAATAAAGTATTTTGTATTTTTATACTATTTTGTGGGGTCTTTGGTAGTGTTGAGCATTCCGATACCGCAAGTATCGGGTATCGGCCGATATTCGCTGTATCGGAATTCCGATACTTAGTTCCGATATTTTTCCAATATCGTATACCGGAATCGGAAGTTCCCATAATTCTTTGAGAGGCAATGTGATTTTAGTCAGCCAATGAGGAATCCTAAGAAGTGTGGGCACATCCTGTAATGCTGCGGTCATCTTAACTAATGGCATGGCTGTGATTGGATGCTGAAATGATGTCAGAATGCACTATAAAAGGCGCCGCCGCCATTTTAGCGTCACTGTGCTGTGAACTCAGTTAGGGACAGAACGCTGTTCTGCTGACTTTGAGGGACAGTTAGACATTGCGATTTTGTGTACTGTGCTTTAGGCAGGCTAGTTTACCAACCGCTGTGTAAAGCTTCCTTTTGCCAGTGTTGTTTTAACAGCTCTGTGCAAGGTGTGTGTGAGAGTGCAGGTGACGCTGCAGTTTGCTCTGCATCCACCGCTGTTTGTAGGCATCTGCACGTGTCACTCACTGACTCTTTTTTTTATTTTATTTTGTGGAATTGGTGCAGCTCCATTATATTTGAAAAAAATCTAATCTATTAGTGTGACGCGCTTCCATCCGTATACAATACATTGGTTGCAAACACTATAGAAGTACAGAAAGGAGCCTTTCACAGATAGTGAACAGTTGTGTTTCAGTGTTCACTGCAGTCTGTGAGGTTTTGATTTTTTGAGTGCAGATCACACTCCAGTTAGTTCTTCAACCACTGCTGGTTGTAGTCTGCTGACCGTGTGTCACTGCCTCATCCTTCACATTTTTCTCTAATTGGTGCTGCTCCATTATATTGAAAAAAATCTAATCTATTAGTGTGACACGCTTCCATCCGTATACAATACATTGGTTGCAAACACTATAGAAGTACAGAAAGGAGCCTTTCACAGATAGTGAACAGTTGTGTTTCAGAGTTCACTGCAGTCTGTGAGGTTTTGATTTTTTGAGTGCAGATCACACTCCAGTTAGTTCTTCAACCACTGCTGGTTGTAGTCTGCTGAGCGTGTGTCACTGCCTCATCCTTCACATTTTTCTCTAATTGGTGCTGCTCCATTATATTTGAAAAAAATCTAATCTATTAGTGTGACGCGCTTCCATCCGTATACAATACATTGGTTGCAAACACTATAGAAGTACACAAAGGGGCCTTTCACAGCTACTGAACAGTTGTCTGCAGTGTTCACTGTAGTCTGTGAGCTTTTCATTTTTTGAGTGCAGATTACGCTCCAGTTAGTTCTTCAACCACTGCTGGTTGTAGTCTGCTGAGCGTGTGTCACTGCCTCATCCTTCACATTTTTCTCTAATTGGTGCTGCTCCATTATATTTGAAAAAAATCTAATCTATTAGTTTGACGCGCTTCCATCCGTATACAATACATTGGTTGCAAACACTATAGAAGTACACAAAGGGGCCTTTCACAGCTACTGAACAGTTGTCTGCAGTGTTCACTGCAGTCTCTGAGGAATAACCACACTTAGGCCTTATAACTTTTCTGACTTTCTTTATCAATCTTCCAAGATGAAGAAGGCAGGGAGTAAGGCACGTGGTCGTGGCCGTGGAGTTTCAGCAGAGAGAGGATGTGGGGATTCTGTGGCTGCTGCCGCACCCAGTGACACAGCATCCACCAGTTTTCCCAGTGAGCGTTCCTTTATGCGCACTTTTGTAGGAGCTCAGCGTACCCCCCTGCTGCGGGAAGAACAAATTGAAGCTGTTGTTGGTTGGATGGCAGCCAATGCATCGACTTCAATTGCTTCCACCTCCTCTCAGGACCACAGCACTGTTGAACAACCATCTGTCTCTTCACCGCCTGCCAAATTGCCCAGGCAGTCAGAGAGTTCTGAACTGGAGCCAGCTGAGTCTCTGCTTCTGTTCTCAGAATCTGTTGGCTTGCAAACAGGGGCCCAGCCAAGCAGCATTCTGGAATGTGAAGAAGAGGCAGTATGCAGTGATGCGCAACAGCTGTGTCTCTCTGAATCTGAAGAGGCGGGTGAGCCAGTGCCGATGGTCAGCACACCGCAGAACGCATCTGATGATGATGAGACTCAGGTGCCAGTTTCTGTTGAGCATGGTGCTGGCCAGACCACTCAACAGCAGCAGGTGTTGGAAGAGGGTAGTGGAGATGATGAGGTCCAAGACCCAACATGGCGTGAGGAACAGGAAGGTGGTGATAGCAGCTCTGAGGAAGAGATTGCCCCAACGGTCCAAACAGTAGGGAGAGGTAGGCTGCAGACTCGGTTGCCTGTAGCCTCCAGTTTGGCACCCGTTTGTAGCAGTTCTCTTCCAACAGCAAAAATGGGCGCTCCCAGGACTTGCACTGCGTGGTCCTTTTTTGACACACTTGCAGATGATATTTGCTATGTCAAATGCAAGCTGTGTAATCAAAAAGTAAAAAGAGGTAAAAGTCTCAGTAACCTTAATACCACAAATATGTGGAAACATGTGCGATCAAAGCACGTGGTTGAGTTACAAAGACACACTGGAGATGTAGGCCAACCTACAGCAGCACCTACATCTTCAGCTCGTGTTGGAGCCTCTTCCTCCAGCTCACACACAGCTGGTTCGGCTTCCTCACAGGATCGCCATGGAAGAACCTCTGTCACTGTTGTCCAGAGACCCAGTGTTATTCCACCCACAGCTGCAAGTTCCCTGTCATCCTCACACTCCCAGGCCACAAAACAGCCATCGGTAGCACAGGCATGGGATAAAAGACGGCCATACTCGGCAAACCATCCACGAGCACAGGCTCTGAATGCTGGCATTGCAAAACTCCTGTTCCTTGAAATGCTGTCATTCAGGCTGGTGGAGACTGACAGTTTCCGTAACTTAATGGCATTGGCAGTCCCACAATACAATGTGCCCAGCCGATTTTATTTCAGCAGGCAAGCCGTCCCTGGTCTGCAAAAGCATGTTGAGGGAAAAATTAAACATGCGCTACTAAACGCCGTCAGTAGCAAGGTCCACCTGACCACCGATGCGTGGACCAGTACCCATGGCCAGGGACGATACCTTTCCCTCACTGCCCATTGGGTCAATGTTGTGGAGCCGGGTACAGATCTTGCGAGTGGCGCTGTACGTGTTCTGCCAACTCCAAGGATTGCAGGAATCAAGTCTGTCCACATTGACTCCTCCTCCTACTCCAGTTCCTCAGAATCATCGCTGCAGGAGCCGTCACGGTCTACCTCCACATGGACCCGTGAACGCTTACCTGATGTGACCGATATGAGCACAGCCGTGGCCAAACGTCAACAGGCCGTCGTGAAATTAATTTCCATGGGGAATCGAAGCCACACAGCGCAGGAGCTCTGGAATGCCATCAAGCAGGAGAGCGACGTGTGGTTTTTGCCACGAATCTCCAGCCAGGCTTGGTAGTGTGTGACAATGGCCGAAATCTGGTGGCAGCTCTGGGCCTTGGCAACCTCACTCACATACCATGTCTGGCACATGTGCTCAACTTGGTCGTGCAGAGTTTTTTGAGGGACTATCCGGATCTTGATGCACTGCTGCACAAGGTCCGCCTAGAGTGCGCTCACTTGCGACGTTCCAGCATGGCCAGATCGCGCATTGCAGCTCTGCAACGCAGATTTCGCCTTCCTGAACATCGCATCATATGTGACGTACCCACCAGGTGGAATTCCACGTTACATATGTTGGAGCGGTTGTGTGAGCAGCAGCCAGCAGTAATGGAGTATCAGCTGCATCAGGCGCAATCAACTCGCAATTTGCGCCGTTCACACTTCACCACTACTGAGTGGGCCTCTATGAAGGACATCTGCCACGTTTTGCGTCCGTTTGATGAGTCAACGCGGATGGCGAGTGCAGATGATGCACTAGTCAGCCTGACTGTCCCCCTTATCTGCCTGCTTCAAAAAACACTGCAAGCACTAAGGGATGAGGTTTTGGAAGAGGTGGAGGATGAGGAGTCACAAATTCCATCACCTTCTGGACAGTCAGCGCAACGTGGTTCCTCACAAAGGGCTGGGCAGGGCTCACTTTGTGAGGAGGATGAGGAGGAGTCAATGGAGGAGGAAGACATCGCTCCAGAGGGAGGTACACAACGCTCTAGTCAGTATGTAGAGCGAGGGTGGGGTGATGCAGAGCAGGCAGAGATGACGCCTCTTGCAGGGGACAGCGTTTCTTGGCCAGTTGGGAGTCTGCAGCACATGGTTGATTTCGTGCTGCAGTGCCTGAGAAACGACCGCCGCATCGCCCACATTCTCACCACGTCTGATTATTGGGTGTACACCCTCCTAGACCCTCGCTACCGGGACAACTTACAAAGCCTCATCACACCGTTGAACGGGAGCGTAAAATGCGGGAGTACCAAGACACACTGGTGCAATCCATAATGTTCTCCATTCCAGCCGAGAGCACTGCTGCTGCTACTGCTTTACAAAGCAGCTCTGTGCGTCAAGGCAGTGGAGACAGCTCTGCAACAAGAGGGAGCACAAGCAGCGCCTCTGCACAGGGCAAGACCAGTATGTTCCAAATGTGGCGAAGTTTTGTGGCAGCGCCACAAATGTCTACACCATCCGAGACGGCTCCAGTCAGCAGGAGGCAACGTTTCCGTAAGATGGTGACAACTACATGTCTTTCCCTCTCAGTGTACTCCCAGATGGCTCTTCCCCATTCAAGTTTTGGGTCTCTAAGCTGGATACATGGCCAGAGCTTAGCCAGTATGCATTGGAGGTGCTGGCTTGCCCTGCTGCCAGTGTATTATCGGAGCGCGTCTTTAGTGCTGCAGGTGGTGTACTAACAGACCGTCGCATGCGACTATCCTCCGATAATGTAGACCGGCTTACTTTTCTGAAAATGAACAAGGCATGGATCTCGCCAGAATTTGTCTGTCCGTTTTCAGATTAAATAACTGGTTCGCAACGTTATCCATGTCTCCTGTTATGTTCATCTTTCTACCACCTGAACTCTACTCCCTGGGCTACAACACTGCCAGTTGCTGCTCAGAAGTGTCGTGTCCACAGACCAATACACAAGCTATAGTGTTAGTGGGGTTCAGTAACGCCAGCTGTTCCCCTGCTGTGTGTCCGGCAAGAAGTCTCCTGTTCCCTACACATGCACAGAAAAACCCATGTCGAACATGCTCCAAATAGGGAAGAGCCGTCACCCTGATTGTTATGCTTAAAACAGGAAATTGTGAAGTTTTCCAGGCCTAGAATGATAAATTTTTATGACAAATATGGACAAATAATAATTTGTCATCACAGCGCATATCTGCACATGTCTATTAGAAATGGTAACTAAAACTAAAACATAGTCTTCACTTTTTGAAATTAATGCATAAAAGTACATTTCATACTTATCAATTAATGCTTTTTAAGGAACTTTATCTGTACCTGTAAGATAATGCAGTCAATGGATGTACGAATCATAAAATCCTCATCATCATCATCACGAGTTTTATTTATGACAGACATTATAAAATACACATACTGATGCCAACTGTAACTTCACACACCATATATGAAATGGCCAGCATCTAAACCTGGTAATAATGTGCAATAATAAATTATTACATCTAGAAAGTGCATCATGCATACTGACAATAGGTAGTTATACCTGCAAGTGCTGTTGAAACAACCACAACAGATATAAATTAATAATGGTATATAGGTATCACAGTGCATAGTTACTCATGGACAATGTCGATGTAATACTGTACCTCAATAAAGTCAGCGTCAACCATTATGCTTGTTAGTCTTGTAGATTGTTAAAGAGGGAACGGTCTTTTTTTGTTGGTCATAGGTGGAGTATTAGACAGTAAATGATTACTGCTGTCGTATTTTTGGCGTCCCTAGGGCGCAATAGCGCTGCGTAACGTCACATTTTATAGAGTCATCTAATTGACACACGCTACCCTACCCTACGCGTGACAGTAGGAAGGTAGTGTTGACGGATAAAGCCTTGCGCAACCAGACATGCTTTTACCCTCTTCAACACTGTACAAGCAAAAAATGCATGATTGCAGCCGCAGACTTTATTGACGTACAGTATAACATCGCCATTACCCATCAGAGGCTGTCCACTGTCTGATACAGACATAGAATATACCTTTGCTATCCGTAGCCTTTGTTTCACCTACACTTGCAGGCACACACTTAAATTGTGACAATGCATTATGTTTTTTTAAATGGTTATTTTTTATCGTACATTATTGTGTCATCACATTGATGAGTCCATGCTGGACATGTCATACATGCTGTACAAAGTAACGATTTTATAAACTTAAATAATTGAAATGTCTGTGACTGTCACATCTAAATTGCAATGATGATGATGATGAGTGACTATTACAAAATCCATTGTCTTCACTATGTTATGGTTTAACATAGCGTTCTTAAGCATTATTCATAAATACAAAAATGGACTTTTATTCTTAAATTTACCACACTATATTTTGTAACCAATTTTTTGGGTGGTGTGTTGTTCCATTTCTT
Source organism: Oophaga sylvatica (assembly GCA_033576555.1). Lineage (NCBI taxonomy): Eukaryota > Metazoa > Chordata > Amphibia > Anura > Dendrobatidae > Oophaga > Oophaga sylvatica. Next base: position 13,056 of record JARQOD010001310.1, read on the forward strand.
GTTGGCATGTGCATATATGCGTTTATATTTGCAGTGTCTTTATTTTTATTCTTGAAGTTAGGAAACATGTGTATCTTCGTACCGTGTTAGCCAGTAGATAGAAAAATATTTAGACTTGAGAGTCCGCAGTGGTTGATACCTTTTAATGGATAACTGAAAAGATGGTAACAAATTGCAAGCTTTCGAGGCTACTCACGTCTCTTCATCAGGCAAAGACTAAAACAAAAATGAAGCATCACATATTTCTATACACAACAGGACACAGGAATAGTGCAATAGGTAAGACAAGTAAGTGACGTGTAGCAGAACTGTCATTATCACAGAGGGATGAACATAAATATTGGAACAGTTCCTAGATAAGGATAGAAAGTTTTATTGCCCTCTGATTGGGGTCTGGTTTTGTGTTTTCATGCCCCTGGAAGGGCAGAGACGCAGATTCCTTAATTGATATAGAATGACATAAATCCGTGTGATCTATTCATTCCATCACTAACAGTGTCAAAGGTCATGATGAGCTTATATTCTGAAACCTTTGTATCTTTCTCATATTTGAAGTTATATTTTAATACCAGTAATTCCATATCCATCATGCTATGACCGGGCATACAAAAGTGTTTTGCCACAGGTAAATCCATTATTTTTTCTCTTATTGTGTGGCGCTGATAATTCATCCTTGTTCTCATTTTTTGGCCGGTCTCCCCTCACTTGTCCCTCCCTCACTTGTCTTACCTATTCCTGTGTCCTGTTGTGTGTAGAAATATGTGATTCTTCATTTTTTGTTTTAGTCTTAGCCTGATGAAGAGACCTGAGTAGTCTCGAAACCTTGGAATTTGTTACCATATTTTCAGTTAGCCATTAAACGGTATCAACCACAGAGGACTCTCAAGTATAAATATTTTTCTATTCTTGGAATTGAAATTCATCATTTTATTGTCCTAGTAAAACTTCATTTATTCTTGTTTGAAGTACATACATTTGCAATGGCCACGTAACAAGGCAATAACTCAATATTTTATGCCTACACCCTCCTTGACCCTGGGCTTCAACACCGCCAGTTGCTGCTCAGAAGTGTTAGATGCACAGATGAAAACAATCGCTGATGTGTTTGTGGGGTTCAGTAACGCCTGCTGTTCCCCTGCTGTGTGTCTGGCAAAAATTACTGCTGCTAACTTCAACTTCAACTTCAAACATCTCATACTAGGCCTCTGCCTACACCCTCCTTGACCCTGGGCTTCAACACCGCCAGTTTCTGCTCAGAAGTGTTAGATGCACAGATGAAAACAATCGCTGATGTGTTTGTGGGGTTCAGTAACGCCTGCTGTTCCCCTGCTGTGTGTCCGGCAAAAATTACTGCTAGCTACCTAATCATGATGAAAAAAACATGACATGTCAAAGTGTCTAGTGCTACACATAGATATGAGGCTACACCCCGATTTCTAAGCTGTAAACATTTGAAACGTCAACTTTAAAACCATAAAATGATTAGTCTTTGTCACAAATCTGTAACAAAATAATTGTGACATATTATTACAGATATGCACATGTCGAAAACAAATGCAAACACAAAAGCCTACTTATGCTATAGGATACTGATGGTCAACCTTGTCACTCCATAGCTTAGACAAATCCAACTCACATCATGACTCAAATGCTGCAATGTTGGAAGTGCATAATGTGGGTTGAACTTTGACAACTGCTGCAGTGCGAAGGTTATACTTCAGTGTTCTTGCCTTTTAAATAAAAGCATACAAGTAAATATAATAATCCAATGTTGATTAAGGGACGTGATGTACACCTGTAATATTGTGCAAACAATGCATGTAGGAATAGTCCTCTTCAACATTACTTATATTTGTGTCATTTTAAAAAATACATATTTAATTAGAAAGTTAACAGCCCATATCATAAAGGTCCTTCATGTAAACATGATAATCGCTAACAAAAATCATGCATTACCTTGGTAAAGTCAATAGTGCATAGTCACAATAGTAAAATATATACCTGTAAGTGGTGCTGAAAGAACACAACTGATAGAATAGGTGAATGATATCTATTTATCAGACTGAATAGCGACACCTGTACAATGTCGATATAATACTGTACCTTAACAAAACAGCTGTGTCACACCTCACACTCGTTTTTCTTATAGCTTGTTATGTAATAGGGCACATGCGTGTATGTTTCATCATAGGTGCATGTTTACTGAGTAAAGCAGTCATGACAACGCCTTTGTGTTGTCGGTACGCTTGCGATGATGAACGATGCGTACCGTGAATGTTAGTCTGCGTCATAAGACGTACAGACGCTCCAATACCCAACGCGTCACAGCAGGAAGCCAGTCTGTGCGTCCAAACAAAGGCGCAACCATACATGCACGTAACCTTTTATAAAGCTATATAAAAAAAAGGATGTAGTAGTAACGCACACTTTATTGAGGTACAGTATTACATCGCCATTCACCATCTGTGGCTATGCAGTCTCATCTATATATACCTTATCTATCCGTTGTCATGCTTGCAAGTCCACAGTCAGGCATAAATATCTGTTTTCACTCTGCACTATGCACTTTTTAAATTTTTTGTTTGTTAATATAAATGATTGGCACATATTATCAGTATTACATGATGGAAATTTTAGATATTTTTAAAAATTTTTTAGTGATATTATTCACCAAATGTAAAGTTTTATGAATGTCAAAGATAACTTGTAATGCTGATTATGTTTTTAAGTCAGCCATTCATTGTCTACACAATAAAAATGGTGTACATACTGTTACTTAGCCATCCTTAATGGATTCTGATATGTACTTGTATGCTTTTATTTTAAACCGTATAGCAGATTATTTAACCTATTTTAATTGTGGTTTGCATTGCTTTTCAACATGTTAATGTATGCGTTTATGTTTGTAAATTATTAATTTACATATATTTTTTTAAGTAAAATCATCATCTTATGGTACTAAAGGTTATATTTCTCTTGTTTGGAGTACAGACATTTTTAATTGACACGTAACAAGGAAAATACTTGATATAGTATTTAAACATCCTCCTTGACCCTGGGCTCCAACACCGCCAGTTGTTGCTCGGAAGTGCTGTTAGCACAGTCAACACTTGCTCCTGTGTTACTGGGGTTCAGTAATGTCAGCTGTTCCCCTGCTGTGTGTACGGCAAAAAGTCCTGCTGCCTCCACCATGTTCTCTTCTCATTCCTGGGCTACAACACCGCCAGTTGTTGCTCGGAAGTGCTGTTAGCACAGTCAACACTTGCTCCTGTGTTACTGGGGTTCAGTAATGTCAGCTGTTCCCCTGCTGTGTGAACGGCAAAAAGTCCTGCTGCCTCCAACATGTTCTCTTCTCATTCCTGGGCTACAACACCGCCAGTTGTTGCTCGGAAGTGCTGTTAGCACAGTCAACACTTGCTCCTGTGTTACTGGGGTTCAGTAATGTCAGCTGTTCCCCTGCTGTGTGAACGGCAAAAAGTCCTGCTGCCTCCACCATGTTCTCTTCTCATCCCTGGGCTACAATACCGCCAGTTGTTGCTCGGAAGTGCTGTTAGCACAGTCAACACTTGCTCCTGTGTTACTGGGGTTCAGTAATGTCAGCTGTTCCCCTGCTGTGTGAACGGCAAAAAGTCCTGCTGCCTCCACCATGTTCTCTTCTCATTCCTGGGCTACAACACCGCCAGTTGTTGCTCGGAAGTGCTGTTAGCACAGTCAACACTTGCTCCTGTGTTACTGGGGTTCAGTAATGTCAGCTGTTCCCCTGCTGTGTGAACGGCAAAAAGTCCTGCTGCCTCCACCATGTTCTCTTCTCATTCCTGGGCTACAACACCGCCAGTTGTTGCTCGGAAGTGCTGTTAGCACAGTCAACACTTGCTCCTGTGTTACTGGGGTTCAGTAATGTCAGCTGTTCCCCTGCTGTGTGTACGGCAAAAAGTCCTGCTGCCTCCACCATGTTCTCTTCTCATCCCTGGGCTACAACACCGCCAGTTGTTGCTCGGAAGTGCTGTTAGCACAGTCAACACTTGCTCCTGTGTTACTGGGGTTCAGTAATGTCAGCTGTTCCCCTGCTGTGTGAACGGCAAAAAGTCCTGCTGCCTCCACAATGTTCTCTTCTCATTCCTGGGCTACAACACCGCCAGTTGTTGCTCGGAAGTGCTGTTAGCACAGTCAACACTTGCTCCTGTGTTACTGGGGTTCAGTAATGTCAGCTGTTCCCCTGCTGTGTGTACGCAAAAAGTCCTGCTGCCTCCACCATGTTCTCTTCTCATCCCTGGGCTACAACACCGCCAGTTGTTGCTCGGAAGTGCTGTTAGCACAGTCAACACTTGCTCCTGTGTAATGACGGTGACCGGGTGGACTGCCCCCTCCAAAAAGTGACGCCACTCTTCAAAAGCCAACTAAATGGCCAAGAGTTCCCTATTGCCGACATCATAATTCCTCTCGGCGGACGACAATTTTTTAGAGAAGAAAGCGCACGGATGCCATTTACCAGGGGACGGACCTTGAGATAATACTGCACCCACTCCTACGTCAGATGCGTCTACCTCCACAATGAACGGTTGTGATGCATCAGGTTGGATGAGTATGGGTGCTGAAGCAAAACATTTTTTCAAGGAGGAAAATGCTTGACAAGCTTTGTCAGACCACCTAGAAAAATCCGTCCCTTTTTTTGTCATGTCAGTGAGAGGTTTGACAACGGATGAGAAATTACGAATAAATTTCCGGTAGTAGTTAGCAAACCCCAGGAAACGCTGCAGTGCCTTAAGATCCTCTGGCCGATCCCATTCAAGCACTGCCTTCACTTTCCCAGGGTCCATACGGAAACCAGAAGCTGACACCAGGAATCCTAAAAACTGAAGTTCCTGTAACGGCGAATACACACTTCTCCCATTTGGCGTACAGTTTATTGTCTCGCAAGATCTGCAACACCTGTCTCACATGCTCCTGATGAGACACAAGATCCGGCGAGTAAATTAAGATGTCATCTAGATAAATGACAACAAACTGTCCCACTAGGTGGCGAAAGATGTCATTAACAAAATGTTGAAACACCTCCGGGGCAGTAGTCAGACCGAAAGGCATGACAAGGTTCTCATAATGTCCCTCCGGAGTGTTAAACGCCGTCTTCCACTCATCCCCCTCCTTTATCCTAATTAGATTATACGCCCCCCTGAGATCCAACTTAGAGAACCATTTGGCGCCCACAATCTGATTGAAGAGATCAGGAATAAGTGGGAGCGGATACGGATCTCGGACCGTAATCCGATTAAGCTCACGGAAATCCAAGCAAGGGCGTAGGCCTCCATATTTTTTCTTCACAAAGAAGAACCCCGCGGCCACTGGGGAAGATGAAGGTCTAATATGCCCCTTGGCTAGACTTTCCGAAATATAATCCTTCATAGCTTGCCTCTCAGGACCAGAAAGGTTATATAACCTAGATTTAGGTAACTTAGCATCAGGAAGCAATTTTATAGCACAGTAATACACGCGATGAGGAGGTAATTCTTGACACCCCTCTTCTGAAAACACATCCTCAAAGTCCTCCAGAAAAGGAGGTAAGGTTATAGGCACGACCGCACTGATGACCGTGTTCATGCAGTTACTATGGCAAAATTCACCCCACTGGCTTATCTCTCTGGATTGCCAATTAATAACTGGGTTATGTTTAGTTAACCAAGGAAGTCCCAAAACAATAGGAGTGGGAAGGCCCTCCAACACATAACAAGACAATAGTTCTTTATGTATTGCCCCCACTCGAAGGTCTATGTTATGCACGGCTTGCACAAAGCTACCTTGACCGAGAGGCCTGGCGTCAATAGAGAATATAGGGATAGGTTTGGCCAATACACTCAGTTGCATACCTTGCGCCTGGGCAAACCGAGCGTCCACCAGATTAGCCGCGGCCCCACTATCCAGAAGAACAGAAATCCTCTCAGTTCCTGTACCTACCACCACCTCCGCTGGTACGAGAAACTGAGACGGACTTGGGGACGAAATACATACTCCCAGATTGTCGTCCACCACACAACCTGGGATCAACAGTTTTCCGGCGACTCCTTGCTCAGCAAAGTACGGGATGGACACCCCCCAACAAAATGTCCCTTTCTCCCGCAGAAGTAACACTTTCCTGTCTTGCGGCGCACCGCCGATCCCCTCCCTCGAAACGATGTCCCTCCTAACTGCATAGGCTCCTCAGAACAAACCAGGGGAACCTCAATATGAGGGACTATAGTAGAAGGTGGAGTCATCACAGGGGGCGGAGTTACCTCGCACCTCTCTCGAAGCCGTCTATCAATGCGAATCGCAAGGGCCATAGCGGCCTCCAGTGACGGGGGAGAATCATACTGAGCCAACACATCTTTTAATTTGTCAGATAATCCTTGACAAAACTGGCTCCTAAGAGCTGGGTCATTCCACTGAGTATCTGTGGCCCATCTACGGAACTCAGAAGAAAATTCCTCCGCCGGACGATCTCCCTGCTGTATCTTACGTAACTTCATTTCAGCAAGGGAGACCCGATCCGGGTCATCATATACCAGACCCAGGGCTGTAAAAAATCGATCTACTGACTGGAGAGCTGGGGAGTCTGGAGGAAGAGAGAACGCCCAGGATTGAGGGTCCCCTTGTAAGAGCGAGATGACAATTCCCATCCTCTGGTCTTCACTCCCCGAAGACCGAGGCCGTAGCCGAAAATATAATTTACAAGCCTCCCGGAAGGTAAAAAATTTGTCCCGCCCACCAGTGAACCTGTCCGGGAGAGCCACTTTAGGTTCAGATCTGGTTTGCTCCCGGGGGTACAAAACCTTGGACTTAACGTCCGTCAGCTCCATGGACATACTCTGCAACTGCTGAGCTAACTGGGCTACTGGATCCATGGTAGCTGGGGAGAATCTTTTAGAATTTGGCCGGTGAAAATGTCACGACGTATAACAGATATATACTATGATAGTAACATATATCTAATGAGACAACACTCTATATTTCATATTATAGAAAATATCAACATGTATACGTAGAATCTGCCAGCAATGTCTTACCTGACATAATATCCAATGTATTGTGGGTCTATACTGTGCACGTGAAACGCTGTCTCAGGATAGAGGTGGACCGGGGTCTATGCTGACCCTGAACTGGGGTCCTGACTAGTCCCTCTACCTGGAGGTACTGTTAATGGTACAGAGGTCCAGGCCGCCAGCGTAACCCTGTCTCCTGTAGATCCCTGACCACTGTAATCTAGTCCTGAGAAGGACCCTGATTACCACCACAGGGAATGGGCAGGCAACAGCTTACACACAGTCAAATACAAACGAGACAGACAGGGGGTAAAGAAAACACTGCCTTGCATACAAAACTTCCACTACAGAGGAACACAAAAGGTTAAGAAGATAAACAATAAGCGAGGAGAGGAAAAACCACAACAGGCACTCTTAGCTTAAGTCTTCTCAGAAACGATCCGCTCTGCTGGTCTGAATGAATGCTTTCACCGGCAACTTCCCCAGCAGACCAGCAGTATATGAAGGAAGCTAATTAACAAAACATCAATCGCAGCTGGGCGAGGCTGGTCTGTCCAGCATCGAGAGAGAAAGAATTAACTCCCTCAGTGCTGAAAAACACCAGCACCAGAAACTCAGCTGTGCGAAGTCAGGGTGTGCAATCGCGACGATCTCCGCCGCGACACACCCGTGACAATGTCAGACTTGTACTCTGTTCTGCTGGTGCACGGGCTGGTCTGAAAAATGTGTGAAACGATTTACAGAAATTGCTCAATCCACTTACACTGCTGCTGCTGCTAATGTTTTTGCAATGAAGCCTTGATGTTTCAGGGTTTGGACGTTTAGAACTGGGATGCACACTGTGTGACTCACTACTGTCTTGGGGAAAGCCACTCTTAAGGTTGTCTACAAGCGTGTTTCGATACTCTAGCATGCACGCATCCCTTTAAAGGGGGAGAATCTGGCTAAATTTTCTCTTGTACCACGGGTCTAATAGAGTGGCAACCCAGTAGTCAGCACTATTTCTAACCCTAAGAATACGGGCATCATGTTGAAGTGCATGCAGCAAGAAGGTGCTCAAGTGTTGAACGCTTCCATGAGGTCCAAGTCCATGGTGTATTAGTGGCGTGGTAACACTCAGGGTTGCTTCCTCCAACCCCACCCATCAACCATGGACAACAGAAGGAATAATTATCCTCTTCATCTCCTGACTGTTGTGTATATATCACCTCATCCTCCTCCATTTGTTCCTCGGCTCCTGCACCTTCACTAACAATTTGTCTGGTACTATGAGCCCCCCTCAACGACCACGACAGTCCAGAAATTTGAGATATTGTTATCAATTCTGAATCCTCCTCTGCTTCCACTTCCTCATGCAGACTATTCAAAGTGTGCTCCAGCATGTATATGACTGGAATAGTGATGCTGATGATTTCAATGTCAGCGGTAACCATCTTAGTAGCCATTTCAAAACTGTGCAGAGGTCCTTCATCTGTGCCCACTCTGCAAGCGTGATTTGCACCACGTTTGTACTGCGTTGGCCCAGGCTATTCAAAAGAACATACTGTACCAGGGCTCGTCGCTGCTGCAACAGTCGCTGCAACATGTGCAGAGTGGAATTCCAACATGTCGGAACATAGCAAATCAAACAGTTAACCGGCAGGCCGAAAGACCTTTGTGGCGATGCAAGTCGATGACCTGCGGCGTGCAATTGGTGGAAGTGAGCACACAGTGACCGAGCTTTCTGCAGCAGCGCATCCAGTCCGGGATAGTGGCAGAGAAATTGCTGTACCACCAAATTGAGGACATGAGCCATACAAGGCACATGTATGAGGTTGCCCCAGCGTAGGGCGAACACCAGGTTTGCACCGTTATCGCACATGGCCTTCTCTGGTTAGAGGTACAGTGGAGACAGCCATTGCTCTAACTTGGTCTGGATAGCTCTTCACAACACTTGAGCTGTGTGACTGCACTCTCCAAGGCATATTAATTTGAACACTGCCTGATTGCAGTGAGCCATGGCTGCCCAGTACAGACATTGGGGGATTCTACCTGCACTGTTGGAACGCGTGTCGGATTAAGGGAGAGTTTGAGGGCACAGGTGGAGGCCCTAGAGGAGGTGGAAGAGCCAGAAGCAGTGGACAAACTGTTAGATAGAGAGGTTTTTCCCGCAAACCTTGGGGATTCAAAGACTTGTGGAGAAGCCCCTTGACCACCTGCCCCCACAGCCACCAGAGTCACCCAGTGCCCAGTCAGTGAGATTTAATGCTCCTACCCATGTTTGCTTGTCTAGGTGTCAGTGGTGAAATGCACCCTGACAGTCACAGATTTTTTCAGGGAGTGGGTGATGTCTGTGACATGCTGGTGTAGTGCAGGCACAGCTTTCTTTTAGAGGTTTGTCCTGCAAGCCTTGGGAACTCCAAGACTTGTGAAGCAGTGCCTGTCCCCACAGCCACCAGAGTCACCCAGTGCCCAGTCAGCGAGATGTTAAGCCCTTGGCCACGCTTACTCATCCAAGTGTCTGTCATGAAATGCACCCTGGCAGACAGAGATTTTGTCAAGGAATGGGTGATGTCTGCGACATGCTGGTGTAGCGCAGGCACAGCTTTCTTAGTGAAGTAATGGCGACTGGACAACTGGTGCTGGGGGACTGTGAAGACCATCAACTTTCTGAAACTGTCTTTATCCACTAGGCTGAAAGATAGCATTTCCATAGCCAACAGATTGGAGATAGTGGAGTTCAAGCTCTTAACTTTGGCATGTGTAGGAGGAAACATTCTTTTACGTGACCAACCACAACTGCGGAACCAAGTGCTGGCTGCTGTGCTGAGAGAGGGTGGAGTATGGCGAACAGAACAAACTGCTGAACTTTGAGTGAGGTGCAAGCGGTGATGTTATGGTGGATAGAGAACAATGTGTTGTGCTAGGTGACAAAAAAGCAGCAGTCCTGTCAAATTCTGTAACAGCTGACTGGCTCTCACTCACCCCAACTGTAGGCAGTAAACAAGTGGAGTTTATGTGGCCGGAGGTGTGAGAAACCTTGGCATGGTGATGGAGGAGGAAGAAGCCGCAGATGGCGTCGAAGGGATGTCCGGTGGTTGATGAGGCCCTCTATTTTCGAATTTTAGCGCAGTGAGATTCCCACACTAAGGCATGTTGATTGCTCATGTGCTGGTTCATGCATATAGATGTCAAATTATGGCAACTTTTTCCTCTACTGAGTTCTTTTTGCAAATTTGACAGCATGTGTTGGGTCATCCTTTGCCATCTCAAAAAAGGCCCAGGCTAGGCAAATCTTGCCGCACCTGCGAACTGCACACTCGCAACCTGTGCTGGTCACAGCCAGAGTTGGGGCTGAGGATTCAGTGCTTGTCATGGTTGCATCACTTTGTGTCTGTGTCAGAAGCCACAATGTAACCTCCTTGTCTTCCTCCTCCAGCTCCTCTTCTGAGCTACTAAGCTGAGTACCTCTGGGTTCACATCAAATGGGATCTACAACCTCATTGTCATCCTTTCTGCTTTCACACTCCTCATCCTGAGAGTTGCCCTCTGCCTCTTCCTGCCCTAACGCAGAGCCGTGAAAATAAAAAATCATTTTTTTTCCACAAAAATAATTTTTTTAGTCCCCAATTTTTTTTCCCAAGGGTAACAGGAGAAATTAGACCCCCAAAGTTGTCCAATTTTTCACGATTATGCTGATACTCCATATGTGGGTGTAAACCACTGTTTGGGCACAAGTCGGGGCTCGGAATAAAGGAAGCACTGTTTGACTTTTTGAATGCAAAATTTGCAGGATTCAATGGTGGCGCCATGTCGCTTATGGAGACCCCGTGATGTTTCTAAATAGTGGAAGCCCCTTAATTCTAACTCCAACCCTAACCCCAACACACCCCTAACCCCAACCCTAACCCCTACACACCCCTAACCCTAATCCAAACCCTAACCATAACCCTAACCCCAACACACCACTAACCCTAATCCCAACTCTAACCATAACCCTAACCACAAGCCTAACCCTAATCCCAACCCTAACTCCAAAACACTCCTAAAACTTATCATAACTCTAACCCTAACCACAAACCTAACCCTAATCCCAACCCTAACCCTAATTCCAACCATAACCCTAATTCCAACCCTAACCCAAATTCCAACCCAAATTCCAACCCTAACCCAAATTCCAACCCTAACCCAAATTCTAACCGTAACCCTAATTCTAACCCTAATGCTAATCCTAACGCTAACCTTAAGGCTAACCCTAACCCTAGTTCTAACCCTAGTTCTAACATTAACCCTAAGGCTGGGTTCATATTGCGCTTTACCAGCCCGATCAACATGTAGCGTTGACGGGCTGGTAATGGTAAAGCATAACGCGATCGCGTTATGCTATACCCGCTAGCGCAGATGAATCAGCAGATGATTCATCTGTGCTAGCGGTGAGGAGCCCAGACGCTGCAGCCCGCGTCCAAGGCTCCGTCACTGAATGACTGCACGTCGCGAACGCATACCGCTTTATGGCATGCGTCGCGATGCGCCCACAAATGGGTGTGAATGGCAGCGTTAACGGACTGCGTTACACCGCATTAAACCACAGTGTAATTCAGTCCGTCTAACGGACTGCCATAATGCAATATGAACCCAGGCTAACTGTTATGTTTTGGTAGCTGAGGAGGCAGGAGCAAAAAACCGCATAGGCAGCCTGACACCAGAGAGGTTGGAAACTAATAGGTTGCAGACTCCTAAACTAACCGCACAACTAGAAGCAGCCGTGCAGCGTACCTACAGTGGTCCTAGATGCCTTGGCACAGCCGGAGAGATAGATATCCCTGAAGATGGAAAGAGGAAAGCTGACTGCCCCGGAGTAGACCCCAAAAGAGTAGGAAGCCCCCAAACATATAATGGTGGTTAGATAAGATGAAAACACGAACACAGACAGAAAATAGATTGAGCAAACGCTGGGTCCCAAAACTGTCTAGATAGGATAGTACAGGAGAGAATACTGTCTGCAACCCAGTAAAACCCTAGGAAAAACTCCAACACTTCTGAATCCAAAAACACTGAGACCACAGGGTCTCGACCACCTATATCAGATCTCTGGTGTGGACACGTAGCTACCAGCAGCAAGATATTACAAGAACTGAGCAAATGAACAAATACAAAAAATGAACGGAGACCAGCCAAAGCCCCCAAAGGGGACCCGGCTGAATACAAAAAGCAATGCAGCAAAAAGCAAGGAATTCAAACCACAGTAAAATAAAACTGAAAGAGACTTATCTGAAAGTAAGCAGGAGACAGCAGGAAAGCAAGCTGAATTCCAACCTAGACCAGGAAGCACAATTGATTACCGGCGAGGATCATGGGAGTCCAGCTCACTTATATCAGGCCAGTCATTACCACCTGACCACCACTCGTTATTTACAGGTGTAGGGCTCTTGGTATTCAACATTGGTTCAATACCCTCAGCAACCACCAGAGGGAGCATCAGCTCTGAAGTCGTCTCCAAAATGTTCACAACAGTACCCCCCCTTGAGGAGGGGTCACTGAACCCTCACTTGTGCCACCAGGACGATCAGGATGAGCTTGGTGATAGGCACGGACCAGTCTTTCAGCATGAATGTCAGAAGCAAACACCCAAGAATTGTCCTCCTGACCATAGCCTTTCCACTTCACCAAGTACTGCAGTCTCCGCCTGGCCAAACGAGAATCCAATATCTTCTCAACCACATACTCCAAATTGCCCTCAACCAAAACAGGATCAGGAGACGCAGCCATAGGAACCACTGGCTCGACAAATCTCTTCAATAAAGATTTGTGAAATACGTTGTGAATCTTGAATGTTCCTGGAAGAAGCAAACGGAAGGAAACGGGATTAATAATCTCCACGATCTTATAAGGTCCAAAGAACCTTGGCTTAAATTTTGGAGACGCGACCCTCATAGGGATATTTTTTGAGGACAACCAAACCAAGTCACACACTTTAAATCGAGGACCATCAGTCCTATGCCGGTTGGCAAACCGCTGGGCCTTCTCCTGAGAGAGAGACAGCTTATCCACTACTTGATCCCAAATCAGCTGCATTCTGTCCACAATAGAATCAACACCAGGACAGACAGAAGCCTCCACCTGCCCTGAAGAAAATCGAGGATGAAACCCGAAATTGCAGAAAAATGAAGACATCAAGGTGGCAGAACTAGCCCTATTATTCAAAGCAAACTCAGCCAAAGGCAAAAAAGAGACCCAGTCATCTTGATCAGCAGACAAAAAACATCTCAAATAAGTCTCCAATGTCTGGTTTGTTCTCTCAGTTTGTCCATTGGTCTGAGAGTGGAACGCAGAGGAAAAAGACAGCTGAACTCCCAGTTTGGAACAAAATGTCCTCCAAAATCTGGAAACAAACTAGACTCCTCTGTCAGACACAATGTTTTCTGGAATGCCATGCAACCGAACCACCTGTTGAAAAAACAAGGGCATCAACTCGGAGGAGGATGGCAACTTTGGTAGTGGCACAAGATGTTTCATCTTGGAAAACCTATCACAGATTACTCAAATAAGGGTCATTCTCTGAGAGACAGGGAGGTCAGAAATAAAATCCATAGAGATATGGGTCCATGGCCTCTTGGGCACAGGCAATGGCATTAACAAACCACTAGAGCGAGAGCAAGGTTTGGACCGAGAACAAGTTCCACAGGACTGCACAAAGTCCCTGAGACAAGGTGGGCCATCAAAAGACCCGACTCACCAAATCTCTGGTACCAAAAATACCAGGATGGCCGACCAACGCGGAGCAATGAATCTCGCACATCACATTCTTCCTCCACTGGTCTGGGACAAACAATCTCCCAGCAGGGCAACGTTCAGATTTATCCTCCTGAAATTTCTCTAAAGCCAGTCTCAAATTGGGCGAGATAGCGGAAAGAACCACACCCTCCTTCAGAATAACAGCAGGCTCAGTTACCTCAGGAGAATCCAGAAAGAAACTCCTCGAGAGGGCATCCGCCTTAACATTCTTAGTGCCCGGGAGAAAAGAGACCACAAAATTAAAACGTGTGAAAAACAAGGCCCACCTGGCCTGTCTAGGATTAAGTCGCTTGGCTGATTCAAGATAAACCAGGTTCTTATGATCCATGAGGACCACCACCTGATGCTTGGTTCCTTCCAGCCAATGTCTCCACTCCTCAAAAGCCCACTTCATGGCCAATAACTCCCGATTACCCACATCATAATTACGTTCCGCTGGGGAAAATTTTCGAGAGAAAAAGGCACAAGGGTTAATCTTAGAGGTCTCCGGATCCCTTTGGGACAAAACGGCTCCTGCACCAATCTCAGAGGCATCAACCTCCACCTGAAATGGTAGAGAAACATCAGGTTGGCGCAGAACAGGAGCAGAAGTGAATCTCCGCTTAAACTCCTGAAAGGCAGAAACTGTCTCAGAGACCAATTCACTACATCAGAACCTTTCTTGGTCAAATCAGTCAGTGGCTTCATAATACCAGGGAAATTACCGTATATACTCATGTATAAGCCGACCAGTGTATAAGCCGACCCCCCTAATTTTGCCACAAAAAAACTGGGAAAACGTATTGACTCGCGTATAAGCCTAGGGTGAAAAATGATTATGCCCCCATATGATGCTCCACAGATTATGCCCCCATATGCTGCACAGATTATGCCCAATATGCTCCACAGATTATGCCTCCATATGCTCCAGATTATGCCCAATATGCTTCAGAGATTATGCCCCCATATGCTCCAGATTATGCCCCCATATATTCCACAGATTATGCCCCGTATGATCCACAGATTATGCTCCCATATGCTCCAGATTATGCCCCCATATGTTCCACAGATTATGCCCCCATATGCTCCAGATTGTGCCCCATATATTCCACAGATTATGCCCCATATGCTCCATATTATGCCCCCATATGTTCCACAGATTATGCCCCCATATGCTCCAGATTATGCCCCATATGTTCCACAGCTTATGCCCCCATATGCTCCATATTATGCCCCCATATGTTCCACAGATTATGCCCCCATATGCTCCAGATTATGCCCCCATATGTTCCACAAATTATGCCCCCATATGCTCCATATTATGCCCCATATGTTCCACAGATTATGCCCCCATATGCTCCATATTATGCCCCCATATGTTCCACAGATTATGCCCCCATATGCTCCAGATTATGCCCCCATATGCTCCAGATTATGCCCCATATGTTCCACAGCTTATGCCCCTGTATGCTCCATATTATGCCCCCATATGCTCCAGATTATGCCCCCATATGCTGCACAATTATGCACCATATGCCCCATAGTATAGGCCTCATATGCTGCTGCAAAAAATGACATACTCACCTCTCGTCGCTGGGGGCCAGGTGCCGGTGTCCTGAGCAGGCGGTGACACCGGCGCGCTATGGGGGACAGGTGCCGGTGTCACCGCTCGCTCAGGACCCCGGCACCTGAGATATTTACCTGTCCTCTCTGCACTGCTGCGCTGCTCCCTCCGTCTGACTCCTCTGGCTGTGAATGATCTGGCAGGGGGCGGGGCGCGCACTAACGACTAATGATCATTCACAGCCAGAGGAGTCAGACGAGGACGCAGCGCAGCGGTGGACCGAGGGACAGGTAAATATCGCTGTACTCACCCCTCCGCCAGCGCGTCCCTGCAGCCTCTCCTCTTCTCCCGGCGCTCTCCGCAGCGCTTCAGTCCTGCAGCAGTCACGTGGTACCGCTCATTAAAGTCATGAATATGTGCATATTCATGACTTTAATGAGCGGTGCCACGTGACCGCTGCAGGAAGGAGCCGGAGATCGTGGGAGAAGCAGGGGGGCTGCAGAGACGCGCCGGCGGAGGGGTGAGTATGATCCGACACCCCCGCTCCCCCTCCCCCGCCGAACCCCGTATATGACCCGCGTATAAGCCGAGAGGGGGACTTTCAGCCCTAAAAAATGGGCTGAAAATCTCGGCTTATACATGGGTATATACGGTAGCTATAAATTTACGATAAAAATTAGCAAAACCCAAAAATCTCTGAAAAGCCTTCAATGTAGTGGGTTGAACCCAATCACAAATGGCCTGAACTTTGACCGGGTCCATTTCAATAACAGATGGAGACCAAATGAATCCCTGAAATGAAACCTTCTGTACTCCAAAAAGACATTTTGTTCCCTTCACATACAATGCGTTTTCTCTCAAAATCCGGAATACAGTCCGAATATGTTCCACATGAGAATCCCAGTGATTGGAAAAAAATCAAGATATCGTCCAAATAAAACGATCAGAAATTTATCCATGAAATCCCATAAAATATCGTTCATAAAGGATTGGAAGACAGAAGGGGCATTAGTGAGCCCAAAAGGCATCACTATGTACTCAAAATGCCCCTCTGGGATATAAACGCCGTCTTCCATTCATCTCCGTGCTTGATACGAATAAGATTATACGCCCCCCTGAGGTCAAGCTTGGTAAACCAACAAGCACCCTTCACTCTGGAAAATAGGTCAGAAATCATGGGTAACGGATATTGATATTTAACAGTGATCTTATTCAGGAGACGATAATCAATACACGGCCTCAATGAGCCATCCTTCTTGGCCACAAAGAAAAAGCCGGCGCCCAAGGGTGAAGAGCATGGTCTGATATGACCCTACTCTAAAGACTCTTTGATATAAGATCGCATAGCCTCATGCTCAGGTACAGACAAATTAAAGAGCCGACCCTTGGGGAATTTACAACCGGTACTAAGTCAATAGCGCAATCATAACTCCTATGAGGAGGTAAGGATGCAGACTTACTCTCACTAAACACATCAGAAAAATCAGTCAAATAGCCAGGAACATCTTGAGACTGGGTGAGGCAGAAAAAACATCTTGAAACTGGGGGGGGCAGAAAAAACAGGAGTGTCAGTACAAACACATTGACAACCCCAGCTGGTCACAGACACAGACTTCCAATCCAAAACAGGATTGTGAGTCTGTAACCAAGGAAACCCCAGTACAACAATGTCATGTAAATTATGTAACACCAAAAATTTGCAATTCTCTTGGTGGTCTGGGTCAACCCGCATTATCACCTGGGTAGAAAACTGGGGTTTATTCTCCGCCAAGGGGGTAGAATCAATGCCCAGCAAAGGAATAGACTTCCGCAGGGTATCATAGGAAAACCACAACGTTTGGCAAAATCAAAATCCATCAGGTTTATAGCTGCTCCTGAATCAACAAAAGCCTGAGCTGAAAATGTGGACATGGAGCAAATCAAGGTAACTGTCAACAGAAATTTAGTCTGAACACTACCCAAAACAACTGAGCGCGCAAAATGTCTTCCCCGCTTGGGGCAGACGGAAATAGCATGAGAAGCGTCACCACAATAGTAGCACAACTTATTACGCTTACAAATTCATGACGCTGTGCCCCAGAAGTCACTCCATCACTCTGCATGGGCTCAGGGCCTGGCCATCAAGGCATCACAATCTCACGCATATTTCTATGCTCGCGCAGACATCTGTCAACTTGAATAGCTAATGACATAGAGTCATTGAGACCAGAGGGGACAGGGAATCCCACCATAACATCCTTTACAGTCTCTGCCAGACCCTTCCGAAAAAGGGCCGCCAGCGCATCATCATTCTATTTAGTAAGGACTGCCCACTTTCTGAATTTCTGACAATACAGCTCAGCGGCTTCATGACCCTGATTCAATGCCAACAAGGTTTTTTCAGCTTGATCAGTAACATTAGATTCATCGTACAATAACCCCAGGGCCTGAAAAAACACATCAACATCATTCAAAACAGGATCCCCAGGTGTCAGGGAAAAGGCCCAATCCTGAGGTTCACCGCGCAACAGGGAGATGACAATTTGAACCTGCTGCATTGTGTTCCCTGAGGATTTAGGCTTCAAAGCAAAAAACAACTTACAGTTATTTTTAAAATTCAAAAACATAGACCGATCCCCCAAAAATAAATCAGGCAGAGGGATCCTAGGTTCTACAGCAGGCAACCCAGCAAGACAGATAGCAATACTCCGAACTTCAGCAGCAAGCTGCTCCACACGATCGGACAAATGCTTGACCTCCATTGGGGAAAAATTCCTCCTCAGCCCCCAGAGAAAAGAGGGAAAAAATGCAACAAACAGGACAAAAAAAAAGAAAAATTTCAGACTTTTTTTTTTTCTTTACAATTTTTTTTTCCCTTTTATTGAGTACCATAGAATTTTCAGTTTGGCGGTAATTCTGTTATGTTTTGGTAGCTGAGGAGGCAGGAGCAAAAAACCGCATAGGCAGCCTGACACCAGAGAGGTTGGAAACTAATAGGTTGCAGACCCCTAAACTAACCGCACAACTAGAAGCAGCCGTGGAGCGTACCTACGGTGGTCCTAGATGCCTCGGCACAGCCGGAGAGATAGCTATCCCTGAAGATGAAAAGAGGAAAGCTGACTGCCCTGGAGTAGACCCCAAAAGAGTAGGAAGCCCCCAAACATATAATGGCGGTTAGACAAGATGAAAACACGAACACAGACAGAAAATAGATTGAAAGATAAAATAGATGTAGCGGCGCAGGTATATAAGTGCTGGATCCTGCTGCAAGTACAAAACTCCTACCACAAGGAGAAAAAAGAGGGATAATAATAAAATACTAAAACAGTACTCGCGCTTTGAATCAAACACACTTACAATACTGATCGCAACACATACCTGGAATATTCAGAAGGTTTGTAGACAGATGTTTGAATGATGAGTCAGTAGTTTTTGTGTTATGGTGAGCACATATGTATTGAACCTCTAGGTGCAAGAAAAAAGATAAAATCAGTCCACATAAATTGCGAGACTAAAATAAACTAAGTAACTTCGCATAAAATAAGATAAGAAAGGACCCAGACCACACATGTGCGTCCTTAAAAATGTGCCTTTTTTGGAAAAACCCTTGGGGGATAGGAAATCCCAATGCCTCAATATTTGAAGTGAATCAAAATGTGCAAAAAATGCCTTTAAGATATTACAACATAAGGTGCATAAAATTAAAAAGTCATATATATCAATGATTAAGGTGCCGACTGTGCAATATTAAAGTGCATACTTCCTAGCGAAAAACAGATTTGTATATATACCCATATCCTTATATAACAACGTGAAGTGATAAATAAGAGAGAGTCCTGATACTCCTATGGGACAAATGGAAGTGTGACCGGTGATATTCACAGAGATCCACTAGCGGTACCTTGTAAATAGAGTATTGGTATAACTAGTATCCTGACTGGAGAAAAAGATGATACTTAGCTTGGGATGGGCTCCAAATAAATCCGATGTTTGTAAAAAAGGGGGAGAAGACGAGGGGTCCTGGAGAGCTGCCCCGGCCGGTGGCAAGCTCTCCTCCACACTAGCGCTGCTGCGCGGCTATACTCCAGAGAGCGTCGGAAGGCCCCAGGTGCAGGTGCCGCTCCTGCACTGGTTCTCCCTCCCAGACGCGCTGCCGTGCGATCGTTCTCTGAGGAGCGTGTTCTGTGTCCGGACTCCGACACGTGATGCGGTCACGTGATGTGTTAATTCAAGCTACGGTGTGCAGAGAGAGCCACAATACCATCCAACGCGTTTCGGATAGCTGACGGCCTCCTTCATCAGGGATGGCTCTGTCTGCACTTGGCTCATATATTTATATGCTCAGTCTGTGTATCTTAATTGAAAGCAAATAGTTCTATGTCATTATTTAAACCTCTGGGATTTAAAGTTTCCAGTTCCACTTGATTTTGGGGACATTGGATATATCATCGCTGTACACTGTTATCCAGCACGATAAGGGCATTGAAGCATTAGATTACTTTTTAAATAAGTCAGAAAATGTCTCTTTAGATATGATTGATTTTATCAAAGAATGTTCATATTTATATTAACGCACAATTATTTTAAACATGAAAAGAACTACTATACCCAGCGGTGGGGTACGGCCATGGGGACCAGGTTCGCACCCAGTTACGCAAATCTTTATGTAGGGAGGTGGGAAGACACGCATATCTACCAGGACGGTATACTGCGTGCGGACCTGGCCCTATGGCTACGTTTTATTGATGACGTCTTTTTTATTTGGAAAGGGGGTTGGGATTCTTTAAATATGTTTTTAGAAGATTTAAATAAAAATGAGTTTTATCTTGAATTTAATGCCACCACTAGCATGGAAAGAATACATTTTTTAGATCTGGATATTTCCATTAAAGAAGGGGTTATTGAAACATGCACTTATATGAAACCTACGGACTCTAATAGTTATATTGCTACCAACAGTTGTCACCTTCCAAAATGGCTGTTAAATGTTCCACGTAGCCAATTCTTAAGATTGCACCGTAATTGTTCCAATACAGCGGATTATGTGAAGGAAGCCGACACACTTATTAGTAAGTTTTTGAGCAAAGGCTACAAAGAAGAATTTTTATCCAGCATCAAAGAAAATGTTAAAAACACTCCCAGGGAGGAAATTCTATATAGTACTAAACCCAAGAAAGACCCTTTATCTGAATCTTCAGATGTAATATCTGTCCCTCTAATAATACAATATAATTCTAAGGTACATCTTTTTAAAAAAATTGTTTCCAAACATTGGGGACTTTTGAGAGATGATAAAGTCATCGGAGATAAAATTACGGAAAATCCCAGCTTTATTTTTAGAAAAGCTAAAAATCTTAATTATCTAGTTGCACCAACAGTACGTAATTTTGAAAAGCCTCTGAACAATAATACGTGTGTCGGCCCCTTCAAAACAACTATGAAAGGTTTTTATCCCTGCAAAAAATGTAAAATGTGCAGGACATTGCAACTTACTAAACAACAAATTGTTATTTCTCAAAGCGGTAAAGGATTTGAAATTATGGACTTCATAACTTGTAGGACAACTGGAGTGATTTATGTTATTGAATGTCCATGTAAAAAGATGTATGTTGGACGTACAATACGTCCCTTATGTAGACGAATTGGGGAACACTTACGTAATATAAGGAATAATGTGGATACACATCCCCTATCCAGACATTTTAAATTGGCACATAAAGGATCTTTTAAAGATATAAAAGTCACTGGAATTAAAGTAGTCAATAAAGACTGGCGTAAAGGGGACTTTGTTAAACAGATGTCCAGGGAAGAAACAAGATGGATTTTTGAACTGGAAACTTTAAAACCCAGAGGTTTAAATAATGACATAGAACTATTTGCTTTCAATTAAGATACACAGACTGAGCATATAAATATATGAGCCAAGTGCAGACAGAGCCATCCCTGATGAAGGAGGCCGTCAGCTCTCCGAAACGCGTTGGATGGTATTGTGGCTCTCTCTGCACACCGTAGCTTGAATTAACACATCACGTGACCGCATCACGTGTCGGAGTCCGGACACAGAACACGCTCCTCAGAGAACGATCGCACGGCAGCGCGTCTGGGAGGGAGAACCAGTGCAGGAGCGGCACCTGCACCTGGGGCCTTCCGACGCTCTCTGGAGTATAGCCGCGCAGCAGCGCTAGTGTGGAGGAGAGCTTGCCACCGGCCGGGGCAGCTCTCCAGGACCCCTCGTCTTCTCCCCCTTTTTTACAAACATCGGATTTATTTGGAGCCCGTCCCAAGCTAAGTATCATCTTTTTCTCCAGTCAGGATACTAGTTATACCAATACTCTATTTACAAGGTACCGCTAGTGGATCTCTGTGAATATCACCGGTCACACTTCCATTTGTCCCATAGGAGTATCAGGACTCTCTCTTATTTATCACTTCACGTTGTTATGTAAGGATATGGGTATATATACAAATCTGTTTTTCGCTAGGAAGTATGCACTTTAATATTGCACAGTCGGCACCTTAATCATTGATATATATGACTTTTTAATTTTATGCACCTTATGTTGTAATATCTTAAAGGCATTTTTTGCACATTTTGATTCACTTCAAATATTGAGGCATTGGGATTTCCTATCCCCCAAGGGTTTTTCCAAAAAAGGCACATTTTTAAGGACGCACATGTGTGGTCTGGGTCCTTTCTTATCTTATTTTATGCGAAGTTACTTAGTTTATTTTAGTCTCGCAATTTATGTGGACTGATTTTATCTTTTTTCTTGCACCTAGAGGTTCAATACATATGTGCTCACCATAACACAAAAACTACTGACTCATCATTCAAACATCTGTCTACAAACCTTCTGAATATTCCAGGTATGTGTTGCGATCAGTATTGTAAGTGTGTTTGATTCAAAGCGCGAGTACTGTTTTAGAAAATAGATTGAGCAAACGCCGGGGCCCAAAACTGTCTAGATAGGATAGTACAGGAGAGAATACTGTCTGCAACCCAGAAAAACCCTAGGAAAAACTCCAACACTTCTGAATCCAAAAACACTGAGACCACAGGGTCTCGACCACCTATATCAGATCTCTGGTGTGGACACGTAGCTACCAGCAGCAAGATATTACAAGAACTGAGCAAATGAACAAATACAAGAAACGAACAGAGACCAGCCAAAGCCCCCAAAGGGGACCCGGCTGAATACAAAAAGCAATGCAGCAAAAAGCAAGGAATTCAAACCACAGTAATAAAAACTGAAAGAAACTTATCTGAAAGCAAGCAGGAGACAGCAGGAAAGCAAGCTGAATTCCAACCTAGACTAGGAAGCACAATTGATTACTGGCAAGGATCATGGGAGTCCAGCTCACTTATATCAGGCCAGTCATTACCACCTGACCACCACTCGTTATTTACAGGTGTAGGGCTTTTGGTATTCAACATTGGTTCAATACCCTCAGCAACCACCAGAGGGAGCCTCAGCTCCGAAGTCATCTCCAAAATGTTCACAACAGCACACGTAGCGGATGACCTGCGTTTTACCTGCGTATTTAGCGCGGATTTACTGCGGTTTTGCTGCGTTTTTTGTGCGGATTTGCCCTGCGGTTTTACATCTATAATGGAATAGGTGTAAAACCACTGCGGAATCCGCACAAAGAATTGACATGCTGCGGATTCAAAACCGCACCAAATTCGCGCGGAAAAATCCACAGCATGTGCACAGCGTTTTTTTTTTTTACCATTTTTTTACATTGTACTGTACATGTTTTCCGGATCTGCTGTGGATCCGTAGTGCCAAATCCGCTGCAGATCCGCAGCAAAATCCGCAACGTGTGCACAGGGCCTAATAGGAAAAATAAAATGTTTCTTTATTTTATTATTTGTCCCTACCTATGGGGGTGATAAAGGGGGCGTTTGTTTACTTTTTTTTCATTTTGATCACTGTGAGAGTTTATCACAGTGATCAAAATAAATTTATGGACTCTGGAGGGCCACTGCGCATGCGCCCGCCATTTTGCAAGATGGAGGCGCCCATGAAGAATCCCGGACGGACGCCGGGACGGACCCAGGGGCTTCAGAGGACCGGTAGAGGTGAGTAGGGGGGGTTGGAAGTTAAGGGGGGATTCGGAAGGTGGGGGCAGCATAACGGAAGGTGGGGGCAGCGGAGGCAAGGAGGAGGGGAGCAGATAGTGACGGCGGTGACTGATCACTGGAATTAAATGGTGGCGTCGGCTGATCGCCGCCGTCTCTCGGTGTGGGGTGGGTTAGATCTCAGTCTCCAGCCATGGCCGATGCTATTACAGCATCGGCCATGGATGGATATTAATATTACAAATCGCTCTGATTGGCTGTTTGACTTTTAACAGTCAATCAGAGCGATCGTACCCACGTGGGGGTTAAGCCAACCCCCTGTGGTGAAGCACAAAGGGTCTTGTGCCTGCGGGTTGGGTGACCTTTCAGTGACCCCGGTCACCCGACCCACAGGAACGCGATCCTTTCATGACACAGGGTATGCATCACAGGTCGGATTGGCACCGACTTTCATGACGCATACGCTGTGTCACAGGTCAGGAAGGGGTTAAGCAATGCGAGGTTGGCATAAGGAAGGAAAATAAAGAAAAGGTCAGTAGGAGCAACACTCCTGTTCGTATTGCGTTTTTACGGTCCACAGGAGTTTTTTTTTCTGGTAATATCACCTATCGTGGTCATTCCATTGATTTTCAGGTAATGGTGGATTGTGGTTCTGCACTTAATTTCGTTGATCAACAATTTCTAGACAAATATAAGTTTGATTCTGAACCATTGTGTTAGGGGTCGAATTCCCGCTTCTGCACAGGGGGAATCTCGAGCCATCTTCGATGCAGTCTCCCATCCTTCTCCTGCCACAGTGGAGCCTGCTCAGCAGAGACGTCGGTTCCAGTGACTCGCCCAGCCCGATACGGTACAAAGGGTTACTGCTGCCTCTCTAGGTTCTGTCATTGTAGCCAGTACTGGTCTGCAGTGAGCAGACAGCTGTGGGACTAAGTCCTGTTTTTCCCCTTCTGAACATACCCAGGGTAAGGCCTCTCATTGGAGACCAAGGGTCACATGCTCAGGTACTGCAGCAACTCCTATTTGTAACGAATGGAAGCGGAGGCAGAGGTGGTGAAGTTCACATTCGTTTTTATTTTTTAATGTGGAACCTCGAGACCGCGGTCCGGGGGGCTCCGAAGGGGGCGTAACTAGTGAGCCCCGGGTACCCGTAGTAAGGCCCCTCGAACAGGACCAGAATGGAATACCCGGAGGACACAGGTGCTACCTCCAGTTAGACCCCGGACACGTGGCAGCTGTCCCAGAGGGACCAAAGGGGTAACAAGTATTTACAGAGTCCGTGGAGGGTTCTTGACGGAGAAGGATAAGGTCCTGGTCCAGAACGGATGGTAGTAGGCTGGCTCCAGTGACCTTGTCACGGTCCACGGGTACGGATGGCTGATGGCGGAATGGGATGACACTTGCGCCAGTAATAGCCGAGATTGTCCAGGTTAGCCAGATACGGGTTAGCAATGATCTGAGGAGACAAACAGTATCAGCGAAGCACAGAGACTGCAGACGCAGCGCAGACAGATCAGGAACGGAACCGGATGTAGCAATGATAGAACACGTTGCTCCGGCACTCCCCTAATGGTGGAGTGACCAGATATAGTACTGAGTGTGCAGCCATTGGTTAATTAGCTATTTCAAAAAATGCACGCTGCCCCTTTAAGAGAGACGGTGGGCGCGGCCTCGCGTCCTAAGCAGACCATCTGGAGGCCTGCCAGCAGCGTGCCAGGAAGTGGAGGAGGACACAGGACGCCGAGGAGCAGATGGGACAGGTGAGTGAGCAGAACGGAGTGCAGAGCCAGCGCTGGGACCGAGTGTAACAGTATCCCCCTCTTTACTCCCCCTCTTTTCAAGCCTGCATGAAATCTTTTAAGAAGAAGAGGAGCCTGGATGTTCTCTTTAGGCTCCCAAGGTCTCTCCTCAGGACCAAAACCTTTCCAGTCCACCAGGTAATAGATCCTACCTCTTACTCTCTTAGAGGCCAAGATATGTTTTACCTCAAAAACATCATCCTCAGAGGCCGGATCAGGAGTGGTACCTGGGTCCTTAAAGAAGGAGCTCAACACTACTGGTTTGAGGAGGGAAACATGAAAGGAGTTAGGTACTCGTAGAGAATTAGGCAATTTTAGTTTATAAGAGACCGGGTTGATTTGTCTCAAGACTTCAAAGGGACCATTGAAACGGGGACCCAATTTGTACGATGGTAACTTCAGACGGATGTACTTGGAGGAGAGCCATACCTTGTCTCCTGGACGAAAGATGGGAGCCTCCAAACGTCTTTTGTCCCATGCGTTTTCATACGTTGAGAAGCTTTCTCCAAAGCCCACCTGGTCTCTCTCCAAATGTCCGAGAAATTCTTTGACAAGGTATCGACTGCCGGAACATCAGACAATCCCGAGACAGGAAGAGGAATTCCGGGTTGCAGTCCAAACACAATCTGAAAGGGAGACTTTCCGGAAGATTCACTTACTTGGTTGTTGTAGGAGAATTCCGCCCAGGGCAGTAATTCTACCCAGTCATTATGATGAGCGTTGACGAAGTGACGCAGGTATCCAGCCAGAATTTGATTGATCCTCTCCACTTGCCCATTAGACTGGGGATGATATGCAGAAGAAAAATCTAGTTCAATTTTTACCATTTTACAGAGTCCTCTCCAGAACTTAGAGGTGAACTGGACGCCCCTGTCGGACACGATGTGGAGAGGAAATCCATGTAGACGGAAGATGTGCTGAATGAAGTGAGTGGCCAGTTCTGGAGCAGACGGGAGGCCAGATAGCGGAACGAAGTGGGCCATTTTAGAGAAGCGGTCCACCACAACCCATACCACTGAGCAGCCAGAAGAAATGGGAAGATCCGTGATGAAATCCATCGCGATGTGCTGCCAGGGAGCGGACGGAATCGGAAGAGGCAGAAGCCTGCCGGCTGGTAGATGTTTAACAGTTTTGTTACGGGCACATGAAGGACAGGCTGCGACGAACTCCTGGATATCCTTGCCCATGGTAGGCCACCAGTAATAACGGGAGATGAGTTGCTGCGTCTTTCTCTGACCAGCATGGCCAGCCAACTTAGAAGAATGACCCCAGCGCAGAACACGACTACGATCAGAGGCGGACACGAAAGTCTTCCCAGGAGGAAGCCGGGCCAGATCAGTGGAGGCAACAGAGACTAACTTAGAAGGTTCAATAATGTGCTGAGGTTCCTCCTCCAGTTCAGGAGGCAAGAAGGCTCTAGAGAGTGCGTCTGCCTTGATGTTTTTGTCAGCTGGACGGAAATGAAGTACAAAATTGAAACGGGCAAAAAATAATGCCCAACGGGCCTGACGGGGATTCAGTCTTAAAGCAGATTGGAGATAGGCAAGGTTTTTATGGTCGGTGAATATGATTACCTGGTGATGAGCTCCTTCAAGAAGATGTCTCCATTCTTGCAGAGCCAATTTGATGGCCAACAGTTCGCGATCACCGACAGAGTAGTTCCTTTCTGCAGGAGAAAAAACCTTGGAAAAAAAACCACACGAGATCATCCGCCCGGTAGACGACTTCTGGGTCAGAACTGCTCCTGCACCTATGGAAGAAGCGTCAACTTCAAGAAAAAATTGCTCACTTGAATTAGGACGATGGAGAACGGGTGCGGAAGCGAAGGCTTTTTTGAGAGAAACAAAGGCCTCTTCTGCCTCGGAGGACCATTCCTTAGAGTTTACACCTTTCCGGGTTAAGGCTGTGATTGGAGCCACTCGGGTGGAAAAGTGTGGAATAAATTGCCGGTAGTAATTGGCGAACCCGAGGAACCTTTGTATGGCTTTTAGCCCAGACGGACGAGGCCAGTTGAGAACTGCAGACAACTTCTCCGGATCCATCTTTAATCCTGTGGAAGATACAATGTACCCAAGGAAAGGCAAAGAAGACTGCTCAAAGAGGCATTTCTCATATTTGGCATATAGCCTGTTCTCTCTCAGTCTTTGTAAGACCAGGCGTACTTGCCTCCGGTGTGACGTCAAGTCAGCAGAAAAAATCAAAATATCGTCCAGGTAAACCACGACACAAGTATAGAGCAAGTCCCTGAAAATGTCATTAATAAATTTCTGAAAAACCGCAGGTGCATTGCTTAGGCCGAATGGCATTACCAGGTATTCATAGTGGCCGTCACGGGTGTTGAAGGCTGTTTTCCATTCGTCCCCCTCTCTGACTCGGATCAGGTTGTAGGCCCCTCTGAGGTCCAATTTGGTGAAGATCTTGGCCCCTCGGAGACGATCAAACAGCTCT
Source organism: Oophaga sylvatica (assembly GCA_033576555.1). NCBI lineage: Eukaryota > Metazoa > Chordata > Amphibia > Anura > Dendrobatidae > Oophaga > Oophaga sylvatica. The sequence goes on from JARQOD010001310.1 coordinate 40,695, forward strand.
GAAATAAGAGGTAATGGATACCTGTTTTTTACCGTGATTTGATTTAACCCTGATAGTCAATGCAGGGCCGCAAGGATCCATCCTTTTTCTTCACAAAGAAGAATCCAGCTCCTGCCGGTGACGATGACTTTCGGATAAATCCTCTAGCCAGATTCTCTTGGATGTAGTACGACATGGCCTAAGTCTCTGCCTGTGAAAGGGGATAAACTCTCCCGCGAGGAGGAGATGCTCCAGGAAGAAGCTCTATCTGACAGTCATACGACCTGTGTGGAGGTAGTCTCTCAGCCTCCTTTTTCCCAAAGACGTCAGAGAAGGACCAATAGACGGAAGGCAACCCTGGCAGGGTATCAGGCTGGACTGGAGGCGAAACAGGTTGAATCCGGGTTAAGCAACGATTCATGCAGGTATCTCCCCAACGCAGAACTTCTCCAGTTTTCCAATTAAGGACTGGTTCATGCATCTGGAGCCAAGGTAAACCTAAAAGCATGGGATGGGATAAACCAGGAAATACATAAAATCGCATTCGTTCAGTATGCATTAGACCTACCCGGAGTTCCACCAACTCGGTTTGAAACTGGACGGGCTCGGTCAGCGGTTTGCCATCCACGGCGGACACCTGTAACGGATCAGGAAGACGCTGGACTGGTAAGCGGTAATGATCCACAACCGCCTGCTGGATGAAGTTCCTGCAGCTCCAGAATCCAGTAGACAATGTTCGGAGAATTTTATTGCTCCATAGGACACGGAGACTGAGATGTGTAAAGAGGGAGAGGACTGTTCTCTACCTAGGTTGGCCCCTCCTACCGGACCTAGGCACTGGAGTTTCCCGACTTTTTAGGACAGAAATGGATCAAATGTTCAGAACTACCGCAGTAGTAACAACTTCCCTCCTTGCGACGTGCCTCCCGGTGGCGGGTGGCCAAACTTACATGGTCCACCTCCATGGCCTCGGAGGCTGAGGGCGAAGTACCTGTTTTGTACAAACTAGAGTCCAGGTGATAGGACCTTTTGTCCCGCTTGATCTCCATGGAGCGCTCCTGAAAACGCAGGTCAATTCGGGTTGCCAAGGATATTAGCTCTTCCAAGAGGGTAGGTCTGTCCCGTCCCGCCAGCTCATCCTTGATTCTTCCGGATAGGCCTTCCCAGAAGTTAGCAACCAGGGCCTCATTGTTCCACGATAATTCAGACGAGAGGGTGCGGAATTTAACAGCATACTGAGCTACCGTGAGAGTACCTTGGCGCAGGCGGAGCAGAGCTGAGGCAGTCGAAGTGGTGCGACCAGGTTCATCGAAAGTCCTGCGAAAAGACTCTAGGAAAGATTGAAGATCGTTAACCAGCGGATCCCCTCTCTCCCATAGCGGGTTTAACCAGGCGAGGGCCTCTCCTCCCAGGTGTGACATGATGAAGCCCACCTTGGCTCCGTCAGAAGCAAAAATATGCCCCAAGATTTCGAAGTGTAGAGTGCACTGATTGAGGAAACCCCGACACAGAGTAAGGTCACCCTGGAAATGGGTAGGAGCCGCCAGACGGGGACCTTGACTTGCCATGGGAACTGGTACCTGATTATTGATAGAAGAGTCAGGTGCAGACGAGGACCCTAAGGAATCCATGCGGGTAGACAAGCTGCTTAGATAAGTCGTGATCTTGTCCTGTTGAACTCCCAAACGGGTCACCTCCTGGCACAGATCCGTGGTCGGAGATCTCTGGGATCCAGCGGGTTCCATGGCCGGAGCAATCTGTAACGAATGGAAGCGGAGGCAGAGGTGGTGAAGTTCACATTCGTTTTTATTTTTTAATGTGGAACCTCGAGACCGCGGTCCGGGGGGCTCCGAAGGGGGCGTAACTAGTGAGCCCCGGGTACCCGTAGTAAGGCCCCTCGAACAGGACCAGAATGGAATACCCGGAGGACACAGGTGCTACCTCCAGTTAGATCCCGGACACGTGGCAGCTGTCCCAGAGGGACCAAAGGGGTAACAAGTATTTACAGAGTCCGTGGAGGGTTCTTGACGGAGAAGGATAAGGTCCTGGTCCAGAACGGATGGTAGTAGGCTGGCTCCAGTGACCTTGTCACGGTCCACGGGTACGGATGGCTGATGGCGGAATGGGATGACACTTGCGCCAGTAATAGCCGAGATTGTCCAGGTTAGCCAGATACGGGTTAGCAATGATCTGAGGAGACAAACAGTATCAGCGAAGCACAGAGACTGCAGACGCAGCACAGACAGATCAGGAATGGAACCGGATGTAGCAATGATAGAACACGTTGCTCCGGCACTCCCCTAATGGTGGAGTGACCAGATATAGTACTGAGTGTGCAGCCATTGGTTAATTAGCTATTTCAAAAAATGCACGTTGCCCCTTTAAGAGAGACGGTGGGCGCGGCCTCGCGTCCTAAGCAGACCATCTGGAGGCCTGCCAGCAGCGTGCCAGGAAGTGGAGGAGGACACAGGACGCCGAGGAGCAGATGGGACAGGTGAGTGAGCAGAACGGAGTGCAGAGCCAGCGCTGGGACCGAGTGTAACACTATTGGTCCTCTAAGAAGGTCCTGAACGTGCTCTAGTTCGATGGCAGTCTACCATTGGTCTTTCCAGGAAGGTCCTGTAGTTGCTGCTGCTATAAAAAGGTTGCATGGCCGCACGGCCATGCGCTAGTATTAATTCTTTTATGTGCTTTGCGCCAGTGTGGTCATATGCATGTGTTTAGGGACCCGGATGAAATAAGCCCCTAGAATACCGGCACCTCCAGTGAGCAGTTTGTGTGCATGGGTTCAGGGCTCTGGCTGAAAAAAGCCCCTAGTATACCGGCACCTCCGGTGAGGAGTTTGCTGTGTGCATTGTTGACTACATTATTACAAACTGTTATCTGATCAGCAGTTACCTCTGTGCTCCTGAGCGCTTTGCAGGACACAGCATTTATGTCGCGACTCTGTGAAGCAACAGAGTTCGCTTATACCGTCATATAGCGCCATTTGATAGCAGCAGGTTCTTCCTGCACGGTGGACCCCTGGCTGCAAACGCACCTTTAATTTTATATTTAATTGGTGCATTCCGCTAGCCTAACACATTGTCATCTCCTTTTCCTGTTGTGGCGATTGATAATACTCCACTGGAGCATGGGTGCTTTTCTCGAAAGGTCACCGGGTTCCTACTTATTGTGAATATGGAACATCAGGAGTGTATAGACTTGTTTGTGCTTGCTAATTTGCCTTTTCCAGTCGTCCTGGGTTTACCCTGGTTAAAAATGCACAATCCTTTGCTGGACTGGTTGTCTAATACTATAAGGTCCTGGGGTCAGGGGTGTTATGGTAAATGTTGTAATGTTCACATTGCTGCTGTTGTGAAGAGGGTGCTACCTGAAGCCATTCAGTATTTCTGGAAGTTTTTTCGGAAGTTGAGTCGCAAGCTCTACCACCCCATAGAGATTACGATTGCGCTATTGAGTTCGTCCCAGGTGCTACACTCCCTAAGAGTCGTTTATTTAATCTGACGATTCCCGAGAGGTAGGCCTTAAAGGAATACCGCGAGACTAGTTTAGCTGCAGGTCATATAAGATCCTCTAAGTCCACTGTGGCTGTAGGATTTTTTTTGTCAAAAAGAAGGATGGGGGCCTCAGGCCATGTCTAGATTTTTAGGAGATTAATAAGATCACCTCTGTGCGCAATACTTATCCTTTGCCACTAATTCCGGATTTGTTTAACCAACTAACCAGAGCTAAGTGGTTCTCTAAGATTGACCTTCGTGGGGCATATAATTTGCTGTGGGTGGAGGAGGGCGATGAATGGAAGACAGCCTTTAATACCCCGGAAGGTCATTTTGAGTGTCTGGAGATGCCTTTTGGCCTTACTAACGCACCTGTGTTTTTCAAAATTTCATTAATGACAGTCTGAGGCCGTTGATCGGTAGGAGTGTTATTGTTTATTTGGATGATATTTTGATCTATTCACCTGATCTGGAGTCGCATTGGCAGAGAGTCCGCAAAGTTCTACAGATTTTGAGCGAAAACACACTCTTTGCTAAATTGGAGAAGTGCAAGTTTGCGGTATAGAAAATAAGGTTTTTGGGGTATTTTTGTCTCCAGTGATGGGTTTGAGATGGACACGGTGAATGTTTAGGCAGTACTGGAGTGATCTAGGCCTGAATGTTTAAAGTCGGTTCAAAGATTTTTAGGGTTTGCTAATTGTTATAGAAAATTCATAAAGAAATTTTCTGTTATTGCTAAATCTATAACTGATCTCATCAAGAAGGGTTTTAATACTGTCCAATGGTCCACTGAGCCTGTTAAGGCTTTTGAGCATCTCAAGAAGAGGTTTAGCTCTGCTCCTGTTTTGATACAGACAGATGAGACTAAGCCATTTCTGGTAGAGGTTGATGCCTCATCAGTAGGGGTGGGGGCAGTTCTGTCCCAGGAGGGAGAGGATGCGGTGCATCCCTGTGCTTTCTTTCTAAAAATTTTTCAGAGACTGAGCTCAACTATGATGTTGGGAACCGAGAGTTGCTGGCTATTAAACTCGCGTTTGAGCATTGGCGACATTTTTTGGAGGGGGCTAGACGTCTGATGCAGGTTTTTACTGATCATAAGAATCTGATATATCTGGATGCTGCTAAACGTTTGAATGGCCGTCAAGCTAGGTGGGCACTGTTTTTTGCCCGGTTCCATTTCTCTGTAACATATATCCCTGGGACAAAGAATGTTAAAGCAGATGCTTTGTCTCGTAGTTTCTCTCCAGCAGTTAATACTGAGAAGGAGGAATGTATTTTGCAGAAAGGGGGGTGGTGGCAGCATTGGAGTCGGAGAATAGCATCCTAGAGGCCCAGAATGCTGCACCAAAATTTGTGCCTAGAGCCTTGAGGAGAGCTTTTTTTGCTGAATGTCATGAGTCTCGGTTGGCTGGTCATCCAGGAATTTCGGAAACTAGAAAGTCGATCAGTCGAAGTTTCTGGTGGCCAGAAATCATCAAGTAGGTGCGTTAGTGTACTGTGTGCGCTAGTTCGAAGGCCTCACATGCCCCGGCTTCAGGGTTGCTGTGCCGTTTGGAGGTTCCTAGTTTGCCATGGATGCATCTTGCTATGGATTTTATCACCGATCTTCCGGTCTCTGAGGGTTTTTCTGTCATCTGGGTTGTTGTGGACTGGTTTAGTAAGATGTGTCATCTGGTCCCTTTCAATAAATTACCCTGCGCCAAGACTAAGGCATTTGTGAAAGAGATTGTCAGGCTCCATGGTGTTCGCACGGACATTGTTTCCGATAGAGGACCACAGTTTGTCTCTCGCTTTTGGTGTGCTTTTTGTGACAGATTAAAGGTTCATTTGTCATTTTCATCAGGTTATCATCCGGAATCCAATGGACAGACCGAAATGAAGAACCAGGACGTCGAGCAGTTTTTGAGATATTTTGTAGTAGACATTCAGGAGATGCGGTCGGAATATCTACCACTAGCTGAGTTTGCTCTTAATAATCATACGCCTTCCTCGGCTCGGTGTTCTTTTTTTGCTGTACAGGGAGGCATCCATCTTTTGGTCCATTTTCAAAGATTGGGGCAGTGGTGCCTGAGGAGGAGAGTTTTTCTGGAAATTTGGAAAGGGTTTGGACCAGTGTACGCCATAATCTGAAAGAGGCGAATAGGAGGTCAAAGATATAGTATATTTTGACAAGAAAAGGGAGGCGTTGTTTGCAGTTGGGGACATGGTCTGGTTGTCCTCTAGGAATCGGCGTATGAAGATCCCTTCTAAAAAACTGGGGCCTAAGTTTGTAGGACCCTTCAAAAAGGTTCAGGTTGTCAACTTGGCAGCGGTGAGATTAGACATCCTCTCGTCCTGAAGAATTAATGCAGTTTTTCATGTATCGTTACTGAAGAAAGTTGATACGCCAGATAAGGAGGCGATGCCGACTGTTCCTCCAGTTGATGAGGATGGCGAGTTTGAGATTTCACGCATTTTAGATTCCAGGTGGCATAGAGGAAGGTTGCAGTATCTGGTGTTCTGGAAGGGTTTCGGTCCTGAAATCCTAGGTGAAAGCTGAGGACGTCTCGGTCTCAAGGCTGATTAAGGCTTTTCACAGGAGATTTCCGAATAAGGCTCGGCCAAGAGGATCCAGAGGATCCTCGTAAAAGGGAGGTACTGTTAGAATCTATTTCGTTTTGACCATCCACCGTCTTGTTGTGGTTTTCTGGCTGATGGTCTTTTTCCCCTGATGCTGGGTTTGTCTAAGGTCAGGTGATTGTCTCACCCTTTATTACCAGCACCTGCCTCCCAGTCCTTGCTGGACAACAGTTTTAATCTGCTAGAGTTCTGGCTAGGTGCTTTGATAGCTTTCTGTGTTTGATATTGTGCAGCTCTGGGATCTCTAGTTCTGCCTGCTTTGTTTTTTTGTTTTTCCTTTCGTTTCTGCAGCTTTCTCTATTTTCCTACTAGGAGGTTACCTGTTTTTTTGTTCCCAGTCCCTAAATCCTTCAGGTATACCATTCCCACCTACCTTTAGGTCTTCGTTCGAGTTTAGCCTAGGAAACATCGGTGGGTCTATTCACAAGGAATAGGTTGCCTACTCCTAGTCCTAGTACAGGGTCAGCTTCTCCCCTTTCTGCCCTAGTCCTGAGTTGCAGTTCCGTAACAGTAGGTTATATGCCTGTGTAGCAAGTCACTCGGGATTAATAGGTTAGATACTAAAAAAGGTATAGGTGTACAATTGAAAACACCTGTGTTAAGCTAGAAAACAGAACCCAAACACCCACAGAAAAGGTGTGCCTTCTGTAGCTTGGCAGAAAGAAAAGCTGACCGCAAAACACAAGTTCAAGGGATCAAATCCTTGAGCATGTCAGTTTCAACATCACAGTGGAAGAGTATGTGTCCACACGTCTCCATATACTGAGTTTTGCATCTGGCCCATTTAACTTATTGGTCTCCAAATTGGACACATGGCATTAGCTTACCCTCTATGCCTTGGAGATGCTGGCCTGCCCTGTAGAAAGTGTACTGCTGGAACGTGTGTTTAGCAAAGCAGGAGGTGTTATCGTCCATAGCCAATGTGGCAAAGCAAACATTCATTAAAATTAACCTTGCATGGAGCCCACAGGACTTGTCCGTACCTTTTGGCTGAATATAGAAGTATACCAGCCACACCCAGCTGATATTATACACCATCACAATTGTTCTTTCTATTTTCCATTCACAATGTTTTGGGGTCTATGTTTAACTAATTTTTAGGCCCAAAACTCGTACAGACACAGCAGCAGAGTACACACAGAGACTTTTTGGCACAGTACCAAAGAGGCTTTTTGGCATAGTGCTTCCATCGCAGTTCAGTCACACAGAGCTTCTTGGCAAGTACACACAGAGCTTTTTGGCCAGTACTCCCATAGGCAGAGTTGCGAGTACACAGAGGACTTTTTGCACATTACACACAAGGGTTTTTGGACAGTACTCCCAGAGGAAAGGTTGCAGAGTACACACACAGAACCTTTTTGGCAAAGTACACACAGAGTCTTTCTTGGCACAGTACTCCCAGAGACTTTTGAGGCACAAATACTTGCCAGGGCTTTTGACACAGTAAACATATGGAGGCTTTTTGACACTGTACACACAGTATGCCAGTCTTTGCACAAGTTTACTCACAAACTTTGCAAGTCCAAAACAGGTTGCAGAGTACACACAGAGGCTTTTTGGCACAGTAGTCCCAGAGACTTTTTGGAACTGTACTCCTAGAGGCAGAGTTGCAGTGTACACACAGACTCACACTACTCATATAAACACAGCAGTAGAAGTAATTATTTTTTGGCTCACAAACGTAAAAGAGACAACTGCATAGTAGAATTTTTAATTAGACACGCTGCTCACAAAAATACGGCTGCAGAGTAGAATAATTTTTTAGACACACAACTTGATACTCGGGTAGACACAGCTGTAAAATAAAATAATTTTTTCATAATACAAATGGGAAAGAGATAGCTGTATAGTAGAAATTTTTTTTAGACACAATGATAGAATAAAATAAAATCTTTAGTCCTCAAGTGGGAAAGAGACGACTGCATAGTAAAATATTTTTTAGACACACAAATCACAAAAAGATGCTGCAGAGTATAAAATATAGTTTGGCACCAGACTCATACAGACATGGCTGCAGAGTACACAGAGGATTTTTGGAACAGTACTCCCACAGGCGGGGAAGCAGAGTACATACAGGGGCTTAAAAGTACAGTTCTCTCACAGGTGGGGGTGCAGAGTACACACAGAGGCTTAAAGGCACAGTAATCCCACAGACCGGGTTGCAGAATGCACACACAGACTTAAAGGCACAGTACTCCCACAGGTAGGGGTGCAGAGTACACACAGAGGCTTAAAGGGACAGTACTCCTACAGGTAGGGGTGCAGAGTACACACATAGGCTTAAAGGCACAGTACACAAAGAGGCTTTTTGGCACAATGTTCCCATAAGCAGGTTGCAGAGTACACACAGAGGCTTTTTGGCACAGTATTCCCACAGGCAGAGTTGCAGAGTACACACAGAGACTTTTTTTGCACAGAAAACATAGAGGCTTTTTGGAATAGTACTCCCAGAGGAAAGGTTGCAGAGTACACAAAGAGCCTTTTTGGCAAAGTACACACAGAGGCTTTTTTGGCACAGTACTCCCAGAGACTTTTTGGCACAGTAGAGGCTTTTTGACACTGTACACACAGAGGCTTTTGGCACAGTCCTCCCAGTAGACGGGTTTTAGAGTACATACAGAGGTTTTTTGGCGCACTAGTACCAGAGGCAGAGTTGCAGTGTACACACAAAGGTTTAAAGGCACAGTCAGTTTTTCAGGCACAGCCGCAACGTATACAGAAACAGCGGTAGAATAAGTTTTTAGACACACTACTGGTAAAAGGATGGCTGCAGAGTAAAATTGTTTTTAGGCACACTACTCGTATAGACACAGCGGTAGAAAATATTTTTTTGGCTCCCAAACGTAAAAAAGACAATTGCATAGTAGACTTTTTTTTCAGACACACTACCCACAAAAGACTGCTACAGAGTAGAATAAAATAATGTTTTCATCACACAAATGGGAAAGAGAAGGCTGCATAGTAGCATTTTTTTAGACACACAACTCAAAAATACTACTGCATAGTAATTTTTTTCTTTTTTAGACACACTACTAGTATAGACACAGTGGTAGAATAAAATATTTTTTCAGTCCACAAATAGGAAAGAGACGGCTGCATAGTAAAATATTTTTTAGACACACTACTTACAAAAAGATGCTGCAGAGTAGAAAATATATTTTGGCACACTACTCGTATAGACACAGCTGCAGAGTACACAGAGGCTTTTTGAAACAGCACTCCCACAATCGGGGGGTGCAGAGTACACACAGAGGCTTAAAGACAAAGTTCTCCCACAGGTGGGGTTGCAGAGTACACATAGAGGCTTAAAGAAAGAGTGGCACAGGATCCGGATGAAGTGTCAGTGAATGTGCTGCTGGTAGTCAATTATATTTTCAAAAATATAGATAGCTTTTGTCCTGATGAACAGATCCTGTGTATGACTTCCAAACGCGTTGACCTGAAACCTGCCCAATAAAGCTTTTGAAAATATAATTGACTAGCTGAATATATTCATCAACTGCGCATCCACTGATACATCACCCGGATCCTGTGCCACTCTTTCCTTATGGACCTGTGTCTTGCAGTGGCTGATACGTGCTAAACATGTTGCTTAAGCACAACTTCATCAGGTGAACAGAGGCACAACTTCATCAGGTGAGCAGATTCCTTTTTTCTCCGCACCTTATTGTGCTATCAGTTAAGACCCTATTGCGTTCTATTTTTCCTAGTTTCCTATATCTTCTTCATAGAGGCTTAAAGACATAGTACTCTTACCGGCTGGGTTGCAGAGCACACACAGAGGCTTTTTAGCATAGTACTCCCACAGGCGAGGCTGCAGAGTAAACAGTGGCTTTTGGCACAATACTCCCACAGATATGGGTGCACAGTACACACAGCGGCTTTTTGGCATAGCATTACCACTGAGACACATGCAGAGTACACACAGCAGCTTTTTTGTAGAGTGCACAATTCTCTCCCTCACTCCAGCTGTGTCTTGTTCTTATGCTCCTCTCAAGAAGATGTCGAGTCAAGTAGCCAAGAATTGATGTTGTAAGATTATAATGTTCTGCATATGTTATATATAGTTTGTATTTAATCCTTACAGTCGGTTTGAGTCTCGGTTTCCTAGAGGCTTTGCCTTATAGTCGTCCCTCCCTGGGGATTGGGGAGGTCTGTCCACTAGGTGAAGCATTACAATACAGAGGGATATAGTTTACACATCACTAGGGAAGTATATAGTTGACAGAATGTTAATAGCTCACAAGTTGGGAGATGCCATTTAATGTGAAAATCCAGTGGGGGTTGACGCCGCAGCCACGGCTAGGCCTGGTTTAGCGTGAGCTCCGGCTGGATTAGTGGATGTCAGGAGCAGACCGGATGCCAGACTTGGAAAATGTGGTGTCTCTAGGTCATAGTACCCCTTCCGGGCCTTCTGATCTGTTCTCAGAGGTCAAAGGAGAAAAAGAGGAGGAAATACCGCTACTCACTCCTTCCCCCCAACAACGGGTTGAGCCAGAGTACTTTAACTAGGAACAAGAACAGTGGGATCCCCCTATCCCTAAGAGGCAGGCTTCCGTAGAGTTCCAGTGGCCATGGGAGCTTCCGGACATAGTCAAGGACTGAATGTGAGCTGACGCCTTGGCCAGGGAATGGCTAGCAGGACCGAAGTGAGCCATGTTCGAGGAGCAGTGCATGGAGGGCCAGGTGGTTGACTTCAGTCAGATTAAGGGTTTGGCATCATCAAAGAAAAAGGGAGTGGGGATGAAGTATATGTTAATAGAGCGATGGTGAAGAGGAATACCTTGCCGTACCACCTGTATAGTCTGTGCATAGGCAAAAAGGTAAATTTTTGCAAGGTATGGTGCTGCAAAGGCTGGTATGCAGTGGGGGTCACTCGCCCCGCGTCCAGTGAAGAGGTCAAAAAGTGGGTTGAGGAGGCCGAGTTTGAGCAGCAGCACTGACACCAGGGCCACATCTAATCATCAGGGCTCACAGACAGGGAACAGAAGAGGAAAGCACCATGGTGCTGCAAGGAGGAGGCGGGACTCAGACTCCCATTCGGGCCAAAGATGCACAGCTGTCTTATGCTGAAGTGCCTCCTGTGGCAGGTGCAGGAACCAACATCACCCTGATCGGCAATGTGTCTGTGCAGGTGTTCATTTCAAAGACTGCGCTTCTTGAATCCGACCAATGTAGAGCAAGACTTGAGGACCAACCTTGAAGGTGGAACCGGCCTTCATGTCCTACCACCTGGGAGGCTGAGAAGAGGAAGATGAAGGGATGGACACTTCCAGGGCTATCCCAGGTTTTCCATGTTAGTTAGGCCTTGTTGTTACCATAGAGTTCCAATGTTTTATCAGAAGATGGCAGGGTCAGTCAGAACCAGCGGCTCCAACGGCTGGAGGAATCCCTATTTGTGCAGATTTTGGCAGCCTGTTGCTGCATTGGGACTACCACCCTAGTTAAAGGGACATGAACACTTGTTCCATGGTCCCAACCTAGTGGACTGCAGTCAAGATGAGTCAATGAGAAAAAAAAAAGAAAAAAAATAGAGAAGACTTCAGTCATCTCTGGGGATTGGGGAGGTCTGTCAACTAGAGAGCCATTACAAAACACAGGGATATAGTTTACAAATCATAGGGAAGTACACACCATACTTTTTGGACTATAGATGCACCGGACTACAAGATGCACCTTGTTTTTAGAGGAGGAAATTAGAAAAAAAAATTGAAGCAAAAAATGTGGTCAATTCTGTGCTAATATTCCCTATCCTGATATACATACAGTATCTCCCCAATCTGGGTATACATGGTCCCATCATCACCAGCCTGGTCTGCATGGTCCCCTCATCCCCATCCAGGTATGCATGGCCTCCTTAACCCTATCCTGGTATGCATGGCCTCCTCATCTCTATCATGGTATGCATGACCTCCTCATCCCCATCCTTGTATGCATGGCCTCCTCATCCCTATACTGGTATGAATGGTCCCCTCACACCTATCCTGGTATGCAAGGCCCCATCACCATCCTGGTGTGCAGGCCTCTTCATCCCTTTCCTGGTGCCCATGGTCCCCTCATCCCTATCCTAGTATGCATGGACTCTTCCTCCCTATCCTGGTATGCATGGCCTCCTCATCCCTATCCTGGTATGCATGGCCCCCTCAACCCTAGCCTGGTATGCATGTCCCCCTCATCCCTAGTCTGGTAAGCAAGGTCCCCTCATCCCTAGCCTGGTAGGCATGGCCCACTCATCCATATCCTGGTATGCATGACCCCATCCCCATCCTGGTATGCATGGCCCCATCAGAAAAACATTAAAAATAAAAAAACATTATACCTACCTTCCCAGCGCTCCCTTGCAGTGTCCAGTTCCGATGCCAGTAGCTGATTTATGCTTGTAAGCAGTGCATGACAGTGATGTCATGCGCTGTTTGCAAGCAGAGGACAGCTCCCGGAATACTCATTGCTCCCCACGTCGGGACTATAGGCGTGTGGAGCAGTAAATGTTCACTGATCTTTAATAGCGGGCACAGTATTAGCCACAGCCGCAGGCTTTCTGCAGCTGCCGTGTGTTCACATGTGCCCGCGACTACGGGTAATGAATATTCACTGTTCTCCACACATATGGAAGTGGAGAGCAGTGAATATACATTCCCTTAAGTAGCGGGCAGATGTGATCACCTGGCAGCTGCAGGAAGCCAGCTGCTGAGGTTAACAGCGTGTCAGCTATTAAAGAGAAATGAATATTCACTGCCCTCCACGCCCATGGGAATATTCATTTCTCTTTAGCAGCAGGCACTGGAGTTAGCCGCAGCAGCTGGCTACTGCCTCCTGTGACCCCCTGCTCCGCCGCTGCCGCTCCCCACCTCTCCATCCACAGTCAGAGCAGGAACATCTGGACTATAAGATGCACCCCCCATTTTCCTCCACATTTTTGGAGGAAAAAAGTGTGTCTTATAGTTTGAAAAATATGGTAGAATGATAGCTCACAAGTTGGGAGGGGCTAGATTAGTTAAGAGGAACAGCACATCATGTTTATGTAGCGTCGGCGTCCCTGCCCTCTGCTAGGCAGGGACGCTGTTCCCCTCACCCCTCTGCTCCGGGTCCGTCTTCCTCCTCCCGCTCTGCTGGTGGCGTACGCTCCTTTCCGGCCACTGTGCTTAGGCGCGCGCGCGCTCCCTTCCTCTTATAGGGGCCGCGCGCGTCCTCCTAAGTAGTCCCGGCCAATGGCCGGAGGACTTCACCATATATAAGGCACCTCCTCCAAAATGGAGGTGCCCGAGCAATGTTGTTGCACTGTTCACTACTCTGCTTCAGCCCTCAGGTTCCGTTGCCTGTTACCTGCCAGATTCCTGCCCGCTCACCTGGGAGCGCTCACCTGTTACCAGCCCGCTAGCCTACCTGGAGGCTCCACCGTCCGACAGTCTGTCCACCATCACCTGCCAGTCTGTCTATGGACCAGCCTGCCCGCTCACCTGGGAGCGCTCACCTGTTGCCTGCCTGCTGGCCTGCCTGGAGGCTCTGCCGTCACGTTCGGTGACCACCTGCTATTCCAGAGACTCTCGCCCGCTCACCTGGGAGCGCTCATCTGTTGCCTGCCTGCTAGCCTACCTGGAGGCTCTGCCGTCACGTTCGGTGACCACCTGCTATTCCAGAGACTCTCGCCCGCTCACCTGGGAGCGCTCATCTGCTATCTGCCTGCTAGCCTACCGGGAGGCTCAGCCATCACAGGTCGTATTTGCCCGTTCATCCAGAGACTGCCCCGGTCACTTGCCGTGACCTCCTGCCCGTTCATCCAGAGATGCCCGGTCACTGCCGTGACTCCTGCCGTTCATCAGAGTGCCCGGGCACTTGCCGTGACCTCCTGCCCGTCCATCCAGAGACTGCCCCGGTTACCTGCTGTGACTGCCTGCCTGTCTACCCTGGTCGCCACCCGCTCCCTTACAAGGACCGCCCCTTGTATAGTAGCTCAGAGGTTCCGCCCTCCGGACCCGTAACAGTTTGCTCGGGCCATGGAACCCGGTGGCACCCAAGCTCCCTCGCTCTCGGACTTGTGTCATGAACTGTCCCGTCAGAGGTCCCAACAGGAGTCCATCCTGGGTCCACTGCGGAATGTCAATTCTCGCCTGGACACTCTGGCCGCTTCCAACCACCGCTGGTGCCATGACTCGCAATCCGGCAGCTCCGCTCTCCACCCATTCCGTGGTTTCCTGTCCCGGACCCCGGCTTTCTGCACCTCCTCGCTTCGGAGGCGACCCCGCTCAGGCTCGGGGCTTCATTAATCAGTGCACCCTGCACTTTGAACTCCTGTCCCACCAGTTTAACTCCGACCGGGCCAAAATTGCCTTCATCATGTCCCATCTCACCGGGGAGGCCCTGGCCTGGCTAAATCCTCTTTGGGAGAGAGGAGATCCCCTGGTGTCCGATTTGTCTGCCTTTCTCGCGGCTTTCCGGAAGGTCTTCGACGAACCCGGACGGAAGACCTCATCCGCATCATCTCTGCTACGCCTCCGTCAGGGAGGTCTCACCTGGGCCAATATGCCATACAGTTCCGTACCCTTGCCTCGGAGCTGGCCTGGGATAACGACGCTCTGGTATCTGTTTTCTGGGAGGGTCTGTCCGGTCGTATTAAAGATGAACGGTCGGGACATTCCTACCACTCTCGATGACCTAATAACTCTTGCCACCCGGATTGACCTACGGTTCCAGGAGCGGGCCAAAGAGGTTACCCGTGAGAGGAGGTTTCCACGTCTAGCTCCTACGTTTCAGAAACCCGTCACTCCCTCCGTTTCTCCCCAATTACACTCTCCTGAGCCTATGCAGGTCGACCAGACCAAGATGGTCAAAACCCGTCAGGACTTACGCCGTGCCGAGGGGAGTTGCTTCTACTGTGGCAGTAAGGAGCACCGGATCCGTACCTGCCCGGAGAGGTCGGGAAACGCCTGTGTCTAGGTTCGCTCAGAGAGGTCGACCTAGACAAAGATAAATCCTCTCCATCTCTGCTGCTGTCAGTCTCAATTTTCCTCGGGGAGAACCGTTATTTCGAACTAGCCCAACTTGACTCTGGAGCAGCCGGGAATCTTGTTTCACAGGCTCTGGTAGAAAAATACTGCATTCCTACCAAACCTCTGGTTGTACCAGTATCTGTCGCTGCTGTGGATGGGGGTCTCTTACCACGTCCCATCCAACTTATCACCAATCCATAACTCTGCAGGTGGGTATGCTGCATTCTGAGAGCATCTCTTTTCATGTTCTGCCTGGACTCTCTCACGCGTTCTTACTAGGTCTACCTTGGCTCCAAAAGCATGCACCCGTGCTCGACTGGCAGACTGGAGAGATCCTTCGCTGGGGACAAGACTGTCATAAAACGTGTTTGGTTCCTGTTCATCCCGTCCGTCCTTCTCCTACACCAACTAATCTACCTGGGCTCCCGATTCCATATTGGTCATTCGCTGATGTCTTTAATAAAAAGGAGGCAGAGACATTACCCCCTCACAGACCTTATGATTGCCCTATCGACCTGCTACCCGGTACTACGCCTCCCCGTGGGCGTATTTACCCATTGTCTGCTGCTGAGACCAGGTCGATGTCCGAATATATCGAGGAGAATTTGGCCAAGGGATTCATCCGGAAATCTACCTCCCCAGTGGGAGCAGGCTTCTTCTTCGTAAAAAAGAAAGACGGCTCTCTCCGTCCCTGTATAGACTACAGAGGTCTTAACCTGATCACGGTGAAGAATAAGTACCCCCTTCCGCTCATTCCAGAATTATTTGATCGTCTGAGGGGGCTAGAATCTTCACCAAACTGGATCTTCGTGGGGCATATAACCTAGTCCGTATCCGTCAGGGAGATGAATGGAAGACGGCATTCAACACCCGGGACGGCCACTACGAGTATTTGGTGATGCCCTTTGGTCTCTGTAACGCTCCGGCAGTCTTTCAAGAGTTGGTCAATGACATCTTCCGGGACCTTCTCTACTCCAGCGTAGTGGTGTACCTAGACGACATCTTGGTCTTCTCTCCGGATCTCCAGTCTCACCGGAGGGACGTTCGTCAGGTTCTGCTCAGGCTCAGGCAGAATCACCTCTTCGCTAAATATGAGAAGTGCCTCTTTGAGCAGACTTCGCTTCCGTTTTTGGGCTACATCATTTCTCAGACAGGACTACGAATGGATCCGGAGAAACTATCTGCCATCGAGAAATGGCCCCGACCGGAGGGATTGAAGGCCATTCAGCGGTTCCTGGGCTTCGCCAATTATTACCGCCTCTTCATACCGCACTTCTCTTCCCGGACTGCTCCAATCTCCGCGCTCACCCGCAAGGACGCTAACCCCAAACAGTGGACGCCCGAGCAGAGGAGGCCTTTCTTTCCTTAAAACAAGCCTTCTCTTCCGCTCCGGTGCTGCATCGCCCGGACGGCAACAAGCAGTTCTTCTTGGAGGTTGACGCTTCCTCCTCTGGAGCCGGAGCGGTACTTACTCAAAAATCTTCTTCCGGGAGGATGGTAACTTGCGGCTTCTTCTCTAAACTCTTCTCCTCTTCCGAGCGCAATTATTCCATAGGAGACCGAGAGCTATTGGCCATCAAGCTGGCATTAGAAGAGTGGCGTTACCTACTCGAGGGGGCTCTTCATCCGGTAATCATTTACACTGATCACAAAAACTTGGCTTACCTCCAGCATGCTCAGAGACTTAACCCTCGCCAAGCCCGGTGGTCCTTGTTTTTTGCTCGCTTTGATTTTCTTCTACATTTTCGCCCGGCAGACAAGAACATCAAGGCGGACGCCTTGTCTCGATCCTTCCTGGTGTCGGATCTCGAGGAGGAACCTAAACATATCATCGATCCCGCCAGAGTGATGCAGGTGGCTCCCGTGAGTCTAAATCGTCTCCCTCCTGGTAAGACGTTCGTATCGGTACCCGATCGAGAGAGGATCCTACACTGGGGTCATTCGTCTAAACTAGCTGGCCACGCCGGTCAGAAAAAGACCCTCCAGCTTATTACCCGGCATTACTGGTGACCTACCCTGCACAAGGACGTAAAAGACTTTGTTTCTGCCTGTGCCTCCTGTGCCCGCAACAAAGTTCCGAGACACCTGCCTGCCGGCCGCCTCCTTCCGCTTCCGGTACCCGCTGCCCCCTGGCAGCATATAGCCATGGACTTCATAACTGACCTCCCCGTCTCTGCCGGTTGTACGGTCATTTGGGTGGTCGTTGACCGTTTTTCCAAGATGGCTCACTTTATTCCCCTGCCAGGTCTTCCGTCAGCACCCGAACTGGCTAAAGACTTTATCCGCCACATCTTCCGTCTTCATGGCCTGCCTCGTCACATTGTGTCGGATCGTGGGGTACAGTTCACCTCACGTTTCTGGAAAGCCACTTGTAAGTTGCTAGACGTCTCCCTGGATTTCTCCTCCGCTTACCACCCACAGTCCAATGGTCAAGTGGAGCGGATCAATCAGATTATGACCAGTTACCTCCGGCACTTCGTTAATACCCACCATTCTGACTGGGTGGATCTCCTGCCATGGGCCGAATTTTCTTACAACAATCACGAGAGCGAGTCTTCCTCCAAATCTCAGTTTTTTGTAGTCTTCGGTCAGCATCCTCGGATCCCTGTTCCCGTCTCCACCTCTGTGGACAATCCAGCTGCGGAATCTCTTGTTAACGAATTTTCCACCATATGGGAGAGTACCCGGTCCGCACTCATTCTGTCATCCGAGCGCATGAAGAAACATGCTGACAAAAAACGTCTGGATCCTCCTCAATTCCGTCCTGGGGATAAGGTCTGGCTCTCGTTCAAGTATGTCCGGCTCAAGATTCCTTCCTATAAGCTAGGACCTCGGTTCATCGGTCCTCTGGAGGTCATCAGTCAGATCAACCCGGTGGCCTATAAATTGAAACTCCCGGCCAATTTGCGGATTCCTAACTCCTTCCATGTATCTCTCCTCAAACCGGTGGTACTTAACTCTTTTGTCAAGCCTACAGGTACGCTTCCTGCTCCAGTTTCTGCTGAAAACGAATTTGAGGTAGAGAACATTCTGGCCACCAAAAGGGTAAGGAGAAAGACCTATTTTCTGGTGGATTGGAAGGGGTTTGGTCCTGAGGAGAGAACGTGGGAGCCTCGGGAGAACATCCATGCCCCTCTCATATTAGCTAAATTTCTCTCTGGCCTAAAAAAGGGGGGGCCTAAAGGGGGGTTACTGTAGCGTCGGCGTCCCTGCCCTCTGCTAGGCAGGGACGCTGTTCCCCTCACACCTCTGCTCCGGGTCCGTCTTCCTCCTCCCGCTCTGCTGGTGGCGTACGCTCCTTTCCGGCCACTGTGCTTAGGCGCGCGCACGCGCGCTCCCTTCCTCTTATAGGGGCCGCTCGCGTCCTCCTAAGTAGTCCCCGGCCAATGGCCGGAGGACTTCACCATATATAAGGCACCTCCTCCAAAATGGAGGTGCCCGAGCAATGTTGTTGCACTGTTCACTACTCTGCTTCAGCCCTCAGGTTCCGTTGCCTGTTACCTGCCAGATTCCTGCCCGCTCACCTGGGAGCGCTCACCTGTTACCAGCCCGCTAGCCTACCTGGAGGCTCCACCGTCCGACAGTCTGTCCACCATCACCTGCCAGTCTGTCTATGGACCAGCCTGCCCGCTCACCTGGGAGCGCTCACCTGTTGCCTGCCTGCTGGCCTGCCTGGAGGCTCTGCCGTCACGTTCGGTGACCACCTGCTATTCCAGAGACTCTCGCCCGCTCACCTGGGAGCGCTCATCTGTTGCCTGCCTGCTAGCCTACCTGGAGGCTCTGCCGTCACGTTCGGTGACCACCTGCTATTCCAGAGACTCTCGCCCGCTCACCTGGGAGCTCTCATCTGCTATCTGCCTGCTAGCCTACCGGGAGGCTCAGCCATCACAGGTCGTATTTGCCCGTTCATCCAGAGACTGCCCCGGTCACTTGCCGTGACCTCCTGCCCGTTCATCCAGAGACTGCCCCGGTCACTTGCCGTGACCTCCTGCCCGTTCATCCAGAGACTGCCCGGTCACTTGCCGTGACCTCCTGCCCGTCCATCCAGAGACTGCCCCGGTTACCTGCTGTGACTGCCTGCCTGTCTACCCTGGTCGCCACCCGCTCCCTTACAAGGACCGCCCCCTTGTATAGTAGCTCAGAGGTTCCGCCCTCCGGACCCGTAACAGTTTAGAGAGAGTTCAGTGGGCAGAGTGGAGAGCATACTGTGTGCACAGAAGGTGGAGACAGCAGAATACAGCATGTGTTGAACTACAAGACTCAGCATGTAAGATGCAATTGCAGATTTGGCAGGACAGCACAGGCATTTGGGGATCCCTGCATCAAGAAAAGGCTTAGAAGTCTGGGAAAAGTATGGTCCAGCAAAAACGGGGACCTTAGAAAGAAGATAGTACCTTGCTGTGAGTACAAACAGGGAGCATTGTCTCAACGAGCGGCCTCGGGGCTGTCTTAGCTAAAGGCTCCCGGTATCGGGATCGGTATATAATGCGTCTATCACGTCGCCGTTGGATTCAGTGGCTGGTGTTCCTGCCTCGGTCGCTGGGAGGCGCCGGACTCCTTTGGCTGGTGGTGCCGGTGATAAGAGAGCGGTATCCTCATATGGTTCCGCTCCTTTGATGCCGGCCTCTGTCGCTGCGCATTGCAATGTTTCGCCTGTGGGCAATGTTGGCAACAGAGAAGGGGTCCCTGCGCAGGCGTCTGGTAGGCGTAGACTTCACTCTTCTGTCAGAGGTGAAGTGGTTGGTGTCAGTCATGCATCACCATCTGGCCTGGTTCTGGGGGCGGTCCAGATGAGGTCTTCAGACTGTGAGCCTGTGAGAGGTAGCCATGCCCTTCAAATGCCTTGGAGCCTGGCTTGCAGGCCGCCAGATATAGTCTTGGTTTCCCCATTGTGCTAGTTTGTTTTGCTATTGTATTTCTGACCTTTGCCTGGATTTCTGACTGTTCTACTGCCTGCCGATTTTGTACCTCTGCTGCCCGCCTGGTTTTGACTGTAACTTTAGCCTGAATTTCTGACACTTCTACTGCCTGCCGATTTTGTACCTTTGCTTCCCTCCTGGTTTTGACCCTTGGACTTCTGACTACGCATTTGGTCTCGCTTTTTATTCCCTTCCTAGCGTCCTTCCTACTCCGGTCCACTGCTCTCATAGGCAGCTACCCCCTGGGTTTCGCTGTAATTCGAGATCCCTGTATAGGGGTAAAGGCTCTCGGGGTTTCTCGGGGTGCTGTCTTACCTGCAGTTCAGACCTGCAATGGGCGGACGTCACATTATATCTGGCCTTAAAAAAAGTTTTTATATATATTCTGAATATATATAGAAGCATTTCCTAACCCTTTCTCTGAATTTTTTTTCCTTCCTCTCTTTTCTGAGCTGATTTTGTTGCTAAAGCACCTGTGTCCTGCTTCAGTGCTCAGTTCTGTGGAGGATCACTCCCATCATCTCCTACTAACATGCTGCACAAGCCACAGTCTGGAGACCTCTGGGAGAACACTGGACGTCAGAAGCCTTCACTGCCTGACGTCAGCACCTGGGTAGCTCTGGCCATGCCTGCCCAGGTGCCCAGGTATTGCCCGCTGATGCGGCCAAAGTCCTTTTACCTACTTCTTTGTCTTACCTGAAGAAATCTGTGTGTGTGGAGGCTTATGTGGATAGTGGCTCAGACGGCAATTTCATAGATTTTCTGGTAGCGAGAAATCTTGGTGTACCACTGCTAAGGCTTAATACGCCCATTAAAACCACTGCTATTAATGGCACTCCTATCGTCCAGAATGGAGTGGAGTTTGTCACTGAGGAAATATCAATGTCAGTGGGATCGTTACATGCTGAACATGTGTCATTTTTTGTTATCCATAATATATCATCCGCTGTTATTCTGGGTATGCCATGGTAACGCAAACATAATCCAGTCATTGACTGGCACTTGGGTGATATCGTGCGCTGGAGCCCAGAGTGTCAGGATAATTGTATATCGCTATCAGTGAACCAAGTTAAAATCACACCTCCCCTTTGTACCCTATGAATTCAGAGATTAAGAGGATGTATTTTCTGTATTGGAATCAGAGAAATTACCCCCTCATAGAAAGTACAATTACCCCATAGACTTAGTACCGGATTCTCGCCTCCCTAAGGGGAGAATATTTAACCTCTCTGGTCCAGAACGTCAGGCCATGAAAGACTACATAACAGACAGTTTTATTCCTGGGGCTGTGGGAGAAGGACCTATTTTCAGCGGACAGGATGTCGTCAATGGAGCGGGTCGTACTTTGGGCCCGCTACATTGACGACATCTTTCTGATCTGGCGTGGCACCCCATCTGATTTGGAATTGTTTTTTCATGAGTTAAATTCAAACCAACTTATTATTCATTTGACGTACAAATTTGATTTCACAAAATTGATTTTTTAGATGTCACCGTGAGGAGGAATTTGGATGGTACTCTTGTATCCGATGTGTTCCGCAAAGAGACTTCAGTGAATTCGTTGCTTCACGCTTCGTCTTCCCACCTATCCCATGTGATTAACTCAGTACCTACGGGCCAATTCCTGCGTATTAAGAGGATTTGCTCCTCTAGCGAAGACTTTGAGACACGGGCTAAGGCAGGGGTGGGCAATTAATTTTGCCAGGGGGCCGCATGAGAAATTGGGATGGTTTTAGAGGGCCGGACTAATATAATTAACTCCGTTCTACCCAATACTGTATATATACATATATATATATATATATATATACTGTATACTGTATATATACATACCTGCCCATTATCATCATCTTCTCCCCATCATCATCAATGCCTCCCCATTATCAGCAATGCCTGCCCATCATCATCTTCTCCATCATCAATGCTGCCCATTATCATCAATGCCTGCCCATTATCATCACTTCTCCCCATCTCATCAATGCCTCCCCATTATCAGCATGCCTGCACATCATCTTTCCCCATCATCATCCTGCCATTATCATCATACTGCCATTATCATCATCTTCTCCCCATCATCATCAATGCTCCCATTATCAGCAATGCCTACATCATCATCTTCTCCCCATCATCAATGCCTCCCCATTATCATCAATGCCTGCCCATTATCATCATCTTCTCCCCATCATCATCAATGCCTCCCCATTATCAGCAATGCCTGCCCATCATCATCTTCTCCCTCATCAGCCTCCCATTATCACAATGCCTGCCCATTATCATCACTCTCCCATCATCAATGCCTCCCATTATCATCAAGCCTGCCCATTATCATCATCTTCTCCCCATCATCATCAATGCCTCCCATTATCAGCAATGCCTGCCCATCATCACACAGAGACAGCACATAAGCACTCTCTCACATACACAAACACACACACACACACACACAAAGCACCCACTACATAGACACAGACACACACAGAGACACGTCTTACCTGTCCAGCGTCCCCGCTCTCTGACACAGCCGGCCGCTGAATGATGACGTCATTCAGCGGCCGGCTGTGAGAGGAAGCGCCGGTGGAGCCCGGAGCTGCAGCAGCGGAGGCACGGGAGAGGTAAGTATTGTGCCAGCTGATGCCGGGGCCCTGAGACTGCCGGGTCTGGGCTAAGGAGTTGACTGAACGTTTTGTTGACAGAGGGTACAGTAGGAGATGTTTAAAGAGGGCCTATAATAGAGCCCGAAACACAAGAAGGCATGATCTCCTATACTCATCACCTAAAAGGAAAGATAATTCACAGGTAAGACTGGTTACTCAGTACAATTCACAGTGGGGCAATATGAGAGGGATTCTGTCCAAATATTGGCCAATCTTAAGTAGTGACCCAGTCCTCAAACAGTATTTATCCAAGGAACCATGTATGACTGCTAGAAGATCACGAAATTTGAGAGACCACCTAGTGAGGAGTTACTTTGTGCCACGACCACAACCCATCATGTTTTCTACCAACTCCATACCAAAAGGTCCCCCTTGGGGATGTAAACCTTGTGGAGGATGCGTAGCCTGCCCGAATGTTATGCAAGCAAGGGAATTCTTGGGATCAAATGGTGATGTGTTCACCATTACCCAGACGATTACATGCTCTACAACTTTTGTTGTGTATCACGCATCCTGCCCCTGCAACAAAATCTATGTGGGATTAACCACAAGGGCATTCAAAATTAGGATACGGGAACACATCCGTGACATTCAGGCGGCCAGTAATGAAAATAATCTTGATTTGCTTAAGACCATTCCTAGGCATTTTAACCCCTTACTGCCATCGGACGTACTATCCCGTCCATGGTACCTGGGCCCGTATGACCGGGGACGGGATAGTACGTCATAGGCGATCAGCTGCGCTCCTGAGGGGAGCGCAGCTAATCGCCGCCGGGTGTCAGCTGATTATCACAGCTGACACCCATGACTGTGTGTCAGGAGCGGTCACGGACCGCTCCCGGCCCATTAACCCCTTGCACACCGCGATCAAACATGATCGCGGTGTACTGGGGGCACAGGGGAGGATCGCGCAGGGTGGGGGCTCCCTGCGCGCCCCCCTGAGACCCTCAGAGCAGCGCGATGTGATCGCGCTATTCTGAGGGCTTCCTCCCTCCCAGGACCCGGATCCAAGATGGCGCCGGGGTCCTGGAGGGAGGCGGCTACCTCAGTGCCTGCCGAGAGCAGGCACTGAGAAGCCTGCATCTATGCCTGTGCGATCGCTGGTGTGACAGAGTGCTGTGCACACTGTCACACCAGCGATCTGATAAAATACTGTGATGTCCCACCCTGGGACAAAGCAAAAAAGTTAAAAAAGTAAAAATAAACATGTGTAAAAAAAAAATCCAAAATAAATAAAAAAAAAAAAAAATATTCCCCAATAAATTCACTTCTTCCTGTAAATAAAAAAAACAAAACAATAAAAGTACACATATTTGGTATCGCCGCGTCCGTAACGACCCCCCCCTATAAAATTGTCCACTAGTTAACCCCTTTAGTGAACCCCTTAAAAAAAAAAAAAAAAACGAAGCAAAAAATCAATGCTTTATCATCATACCGCCGAACAAAAAGTGGAATAACGCGCGATCAAAAAGACCGATATAAAAAAACATGGTACCGCTGAAAACGTCATCTTGTCCCGCAAAAAACGAGCCGTCATAAAGCATCATCAGCGAAAAAATAAAAAAGTTATAGCTCGCAGAATAAAGCGATGCAAAAATAATTATTTTTTATATAAAATTGTTTTTATTCTATAAAAGCGCCAAAACATGAAAAAATGATATAAATGAGGTATCGCCATAATCGTACTGACCCGAAGAATAAAACTGCTTTATCAATTTTACCACACGCGGAACGGTATAAACGCCTCCCCCAAAAGAAATTCATGAATTGCTGATTTTTGTTCATTCTAACCTCCCAAAAATCGAAATAAAAAGCGATCAAAAAACGTCACGTGCTCAAAAATGGTACAAATAAAAACGTCAACTCGTACCGCAAAAAATAAGACCTCACATGACTCTGTGGGCCAAAATATGCAAAAATTATAGCTCTCAAAATGTGGTGATGCAAAAAACTATTTTTGCAATAAAAAGCGTCTTTTAGCGTGACAGCTGCCAATCATAAAAACCCGCTATAAATAGTAAATCAAACCCCCCTTTATCACCCCCTTAGTAAGGGAAAAATAATAAAATTAAAAAAAAGTATTTATTTCCATTTTCCCATTAGGGTTAGGGTTAGGGTTGCGGCTAAAGTTAGGGTTAGGGTTGGCGCTAAAGTTAGGATTAGGGTTAGGGTTGGGATTAGGGGTGTGTTAGGGTTAGGTTTGTGGTTAGGGTTGGGACTAGGGTTAGGGGTGTGTTGGGGTTAGGGTTGGAGTTAGAATTGGGGGGTTTCCGCTGTTTAGGCACATCAGGGGCTCTCCAAATGTGACATGGCGTCTGATCTCAATTCCAGCCAATTCTGCGTTGAAAAAGTCAAACGGTGCTCCTTCACTTCTCAGCTCTGCCATGCGTCCAAACAGTAGTTTATCCCCACATATGGGGTATCAGCGTACTCTGGACCCAAGAGTTATTGTGCAATTTGTCCTATTTCTTCTGCTACCCTTGGGAAAATAAAAAACTGGGGGCGAAAATATCATTTTTGTACAAAAAAAAATATTTTTTTTGTTTTTACGGCTGTACATTATAAACTTCTGTGAAGCACTTGGGGCTTCATAGCGCTCACCACACATCTAGATAAGTTCCTTGTGGGGTCTATTTTCCAAATGGGGTCACTTGTTGGGGATTTCCACTGTTTAGGCGCATCAGGGGCTCTCCAAATGCGACATGACGCCCCCAGACCATTCCATCAAAGTCTGCAATCCAAAACGTCACTACTTCCCTTCCGAGCCCCGACGTGTACCCATACAGTAGTTTTCTCCCACATATTGGATATCAGCGTACTCAGGACAAATTGGACAACAACTTTTGGGGTCCAATTTCTCCTGTTACCCTTGTAAAAATAAAATATTGGGGCAAAAAAAATCATTTTTGCAAAAAAAAAAAGGATTTTTTATTTTTACGGCTGTGCGTTATAAACTTCTGTGAAGCACTTCGGGGTTCAAAGTGCTCACCACACATCTAGACAAGTTCCTTGTGGGGTCTATTTTCCAAAATGGGGTCACTTGTGGGGGGTTTCCACTGTTTAGGCGCATCAGGGGCTCTCCAAATGCGACATGAGCCCCCAGACCATTCCATCAAAGTCTGCAATCCAAAACGTCACTACTTCCCTTCCGAGCCCTGACGTGCGCCCATACAGTAGTTTTCTCCCACATATTGGGTATCAGCGTACTCAGGACAAATTGGACAACAACTTTTGGGTTCCAATTTCTTCTGTTACCCTGTGAAAATAAAATATTGGGGGCGAAAAAATCATTTTTGCAAAAAAAAAAAGGATTTTTTATTTTTACGGCTGTGCGTTATAAACTTCTGTGAAGCACTTCGGGGTTCAAAGTGCTCACCACACATCTAGACAAGTTCCTTGTGGGGTCTATTTTCCAAAATGGGGTCACTTGTGGGGGGTTTCCACTGTTTAGGCGCATAGGGGCTCTCCAAATGCGACATGACGCCCCCAGACCATT
This sequence comes from Oophaga sylvatica, assembly GCA_033576555.1. NCBI lineage: Eukaryota > Metazoa > Chordata > Amphibia > Anura > Dendrobatidae > Oophaga > Oophaga sylvatica. Next base: position 66,849 of record JARQOD010001310.1, read on the forward strand.
CCATCAAAGTCTGCAATCCAAAACGTCACTACTTCCCTTCCGAGCCCTGACGTGCGCCCATACAGTAGTTTTCTCCCACATATTGGGTATCAGCGTACTCAGGACAAATTGGACAACAACTTTTGGGTTCCAATTTCTTCTGTTACCCTTGTGAAAATAAAATATTGGGGGCGAAAAAATCATTTTTGTAAAAAAAAAAAGATTTTTTATTTTTACGGCTGTACGTTATAAACTTCTGTGAAGCACTTCGGGGTTCAAAGTGCTCACCACACATCTAGATAAGTTCCTTGTGGGGTCTATTTGCCAAAATGGGGTCACTTGTGGGGGGTTTCCACTGTATAGGTGCATCAGGGGCTCTCCAAATGTGACATGACGCCCCCAGACCATTCCATCAAAGTCTGCAATCCAAAACGTCACTACTTCCCTTCCGAGCCCTGACGTGCGCCCATACAGTAGTTTTCTCCCACATATTGGGTATCAGCGTACTCAGGACAAATTGGACAACAACTTTTGGGTTCCAATTTCTTCTGTTACCCTTGTGAAAATAAAATATTGGGGACGAAAAAATCAATTTTGTAAAAAAAAAAAAAGATTTTTTATTTTACGGCTGTACGTTATAAACTTTAGTGAAACACCTGGGGGTTAAAAGTTCTCACCACACATCTAGATAAGTTCCTTGAGGGGTCTAGTTTCCAAAATGGCGTCATTTATGGGGGTTTCCACTGTTTAGGCAGATCAGGAGCTCTCCAAACACGACATGGCGTCCAGCCAATTCTGCGTTGAAAAAGTCAGACGGCGCTCCTTCCCTTCCAAACTCTGCCATGCACCCAAACAGTGGTTTACCCCCACATATGGGGTATCAGCGCACTCAGGACAAATTGCACAATAACTTTTGGAGTCTTGTTACCCTTGGAAAAATAAAAAATTTGGGTGAAAAGATAATTTTTGTGGAAAAAATATGATTTTTAAATTTTACGGCTCTACGTTATAAACTTGTGTGAAGCACTTGGGGGTTCAAATTGCTCACCAAAGATCTAGAAAAGTTCCTTAGGGGGTCTAGTTTCCAAAATGGGGTCATTTGTGGGGGGTTTCCACTGTTTAGGCACATCAGGGGCTCTCCAAATGCAACATGGCATCCAATCTCAATTCCAGCCAATTTTGGTTGGAAAAAGTCAAATGGTGCTCCTTCCATTCCGAGCTCTGCCGTGCGCCCAAACAGTGGTTCCCACCCACATATGGGGTATCAGCGTACTCAGGACAAATTGGACAACAACTTATGTGGTCCAATTTCTCCTGTTACCCTTGAGAAAATAAAAAATTAGTGACTAAAATATAATTTTTGTGGGAAAAAAATAGGATTTTTTATTTTCATGCCCGGGCATTATAAACTTGTGTGAAGCACTTGATAGTTCAAAGTGCTCACCAAAGATCTAGATAAGTTCCTTAGGGGGTATAGTTTCCAAAATGGGGTCACTTGTGGGGGGTTTCCACTGTTTAGGCTCATCTGGGGCACTGCAAACGGAACATGACCCCCATCAACGTCTGCATTCCAAAACGTTACTACTTCCTTTCCAAGCCCTGCCGTGCACCCAAACAGTTCCCCCCCCCCCACATATGGGGTATCAGCGTACTCAGGACAAATTGGACAACAACTTTTGGGGTCCAATTTCCTTGGGAAAATTCAAAAATTTGGGACTAAAAAATCATTTTTGTGGAAAATTGTTTTTTTTTTTTTCACACCCAGGCATTATAAGCTTTTGTGAAACACTTGGGAGTTCAAAGTGCTCACAACAGATCTAGATAAGTACCTTAGGGGGTCTAGTTTCCAAAATGGTGTCACTTGTGGGGGTTTCCACTGTTTAGGCGCATCAGGGGCTCTCCAAACACGACATGGCGTCCAATCTCAATTCCAGCCAATTTTAGTTTGAAAAAGTCAAACGGCGCTCCTTCCCTTACGAGCTCTGCCGTGTGCCCAAACAGTGGTTTTCCCCCACATATTGGGTATTGGCGTACTCAGGAGAAATTGCATAACAACCTTATCTGCCCATTTTCTCCTTTTACCCTTGTGAAAATAAAAAAAAAGTTTGTAAAAGATCATTTTTGTGGCTAAAAAGTTAAATATTCATTTTTTCCTTCCACGTTGCTTTAGTTCCTGTGAAGCACCTGAAGGGTTAATAATCTTCTTGAATGTGGTTTTGAGTACCTTGAGGGGTGCAGTTTTTAGAATGGTGTCACTTTTGGGTATTCTCTGCCATATAGACCCCTCAAAGTGACTTCAAATGAGAGGTGGTCCCTAAAAAAAATGGCTTTGTAAATTTTGTTGTAAAAATGAGAAATCGCTGGTCAACTTTTAACCCTTATAACTTCCTAACAAAAAAAAATTTTGGTTCCAAAATTGTGCTGATGTAAAGTAGACATGTGGGAAATGTTATTTATTAACTATTTTGTGCGACATATTTCTCTGTTTTAAGGGAATAAAAATTCAAAGTTTGAAAATTGCAAAATTTTAAAAATTTTCGCCATATTTGCGTTTTTTTCAAAAATAAACGCAAGTTATATTGAAGAAATTTTACTTCTAACGTGAAGTACAATATGTCACGAGAAAACAATCTCAGAATCGCGAAGATCCGTTGAAGCGTTCCAGAGTTATAACCTCATAAAGAGACAGTGGTCAGAATTGTAAAAATTGGCTCGGTCATTAACGTGCAAACCACCCTTGGGGGTGAAGGGGTTAAAATGTATCATGGTTGTGACACAACTGGCCTCAAATTTAGGGGAATCGATCGAATAGTCCCTAGTCTCCGTGGAGGTAAAATGAGCAAATTGCTGGCACAGAGGGAGACTTTCTGGATTTGGAAACTCCAAACATTACACCCAAACGGGTTAAATGAGTCTCTTAGCTTTGCGCCCTATCTCTGATCACTTGACCCTGGACGGTTTTAGGCATCGTTTATTTGTTGTTTCTCACTGTTATTTTTATTTTTTCAGATTTGTTTAGATATCGACATCTCTATGGAATTTGATCTTATATCTCCATATTGGACCATGGATACGTCGCAATTTTAATTCTATGTAGTATTAATTAATAAACATTGTGTATGTTTGTATTATATCATTTTCTTTATTTTTTATTTACTATTTTGTATACATTTTTTCACTTATTTCACTTTTCATGATCAATATATATATTATGTGTATCACTGCTGCAGTATCATTATTTTTTCTTTTTTTCTTTTTTTCTTTTTTATACATTCACTTATTATTTCCACACTTTATGATTTTTTACTATGCGTTTCAGCATTATAATATAATTGCTACTGAGTTGGTTGTGTCACTGCCATTACTATTATGATTACTATATATACTGTCATGTGTATTATTGATCTAATATATATGATACATATGTATGTTTCTACACTTGATTGTTTTAGTTTTTTTACACTCACGTGTATAATTGGTTTAGGTATTTACACAATGTACTAATTTGTATTGCGCCGCACTCTTTGGCCATTTGATCTCCTGCTAGTGCGCATGAGCGCTGGGGTCCCGTTGCTGGGCGCCGCTCGTGGCGTCTTATTTCGGCCTTGCTTCCTCCGTCTGTCGGTTCTCCCACACGTCATGTGGGCGTTCCGGCGGGGGGTGTGGGGGCGTGGCTGATGACGCCTTGGGTGACGCCGGCGTCTGGGCTGGTCCAGTGCTCTATGCGCCAACCATATGCAGGATGACAATTTTATGTATTGGCCTTTTCTATTGGCTCTTAGATATTTAAATAATGTGGACTAAGCATTGATGCCACTCCCCCGGAAGAAGGCACAGCGCCGAAACGCGCGTAGGGGAGGGTGGCACCACTGAGTCCCAGGTCTGTATCATTAACTATACTCTGCATGTATATATTGCTTTAATAATAATAATAATAATCTTTATTTATATAGCGCCATCATATTCCGCAGCGCTTTACAGTTTAACAGTTTCAAAACACAAGTCATAAGTAACAACATTAACAATACAGTAATTAAAGCAAAATAAGACGGCCCTGCTCGTGAGAGCTTACAATCTTTATATACTGGATTGGCATACAGCCTTCCGTATACTGTCCTATGTTTGCAGCCTTAATAGGCTGAGGTGACTCATTGCAGTCTTGATTATAACTGTGTATGGACATCTATTGTGACTATATTGCAGATACCCCTGTATACATGTATGATATGTTATCATCTATGTTTATGCCTGGTTGTATTCGTGGTTCCACCCTTATGGGATACCACTGTTGAAGTCTCTTTTTTACTATGTCTTATATCTGTATTGTTGTTGTAATAAAGTGATTTGTAATTTTACCTTAAAATTCATTGTGTGCATCTTCGCTTTTTGCAGTTTATAACAGACAGTTTGCAAAAAGGGTTTATTAGACCATCCACCTCACAAGTGGGGGCCGGGTTCTTTTTGTGGAAAAGAAAGATGGTGGTCTCAGACCTTGCATTGATTACCGTGAGTTAAACGAAATAACTGTGAAAAACCAGTATTCGCTTCCACTCATTCCTGTTATGTTTCGGTAGCTGAGGAGTGCAGGCAAAAAAGGCAATACACCAGAGCAGTTGGAATCTATGAGATTGCAGTACCCTGACTAACCACAACAACTAGAGGCAGCCGTGGAGCGTTCCTACGTTGGTCCTAGACGCCTCGTCACAGCCTGAGAAACTAACTACACCTAAAGATAGATATAGGAAAGCTATCTGCCCCGGAGCAGAACCCCAAAGATAATAGAAAGCCCCCAAACATGTAATGGCGGTTAGACAAGAAGAAATACTGACACAGACAGAAAATAGTATGAGCAAACGTTGGGGCCCAAACTAACTAAACAGAAAAGGATAGGAAGGGCACTTACTGCAATCCCAGAAAACCCTGAAAAGCACCAACTCTACTAATTTCAAAAACACCTGAGATCACACGACCTCTACCAACTAAATTAGTTCTCTGGTGTAACAAAATCAAAACAGCAGCCACTGAAAAAACTGGAAAAAGCAAAAGTACAAACATCAGTGGCTGAACTAAACTGAGAGGGCAAAAGCCCCCGGAGGGGACCCTGAAGGCCCCCACAGAAGTGCAGGACAAAATGCAAAAATCAAGCACAAAAACAAAAAGAAGAAAATGTCTTATCTGTTAGCAGGAGATGCAGACACGACACAGCAGGCTACAAGGGAAACAGGAATCAAAGATAGAGACCAGAACAATTGATCACCGGCAACCCTGATGGGAAGGGGACTCCCTTATATAAGACCAGTCAGTAACACCTGATTCCCAATCCTCACAATCTTCACAATCTTCACTGGACAGACCAGCACCGCTTGTAACCACCAGAGGGAGCCTCTGCTTAGAACTCATCCCAAGCCCACTCACAACAGTACCCCCCCTTGAGGAGGGGTCACCGAACCCTCATTTGAGCAACCAGGTCGGTCAGGATGAGTTCTATGGTACGCACGGATGAGTCTCCTAGCATGGATGTCCGAAGCAAACACCCAAGAATTGTCTTCCTGACCATAACCTCTCCACTTAACCAAATACTGGAGTTTCCGTCTAGAAAAACGAGAATCTAATATTTTCTCAACCACATACTCCAGATTGCCCTCAACCAAAACAGGGTCAGGAGGCATAGCAGCAGGAACAACTGGCTCAACAAACCTCTTCAACAAGGACTTGTGGAACACGTTATGGATCTTAAATGTCCCTGGAAGAAGCAAACGAAAAGAAACAGGATTAAGAATCTCCATGATCTTATAAGGTCCAATGAACCTAGGCTTAAATTTAGGAGATGCTACTCTCATAGGAATATTTCTTGAGGACAACCAGACCAAGTCCCCTACTTTAAACCGAGGACCATCAGTCCTATGCCGGTTAGCAAACCGCTGGGCCCTCTCCTGAGAGAGGGACAACCTCTCCACTACCTGGTCCCAAATCTGTTGCATACGCTCCACAACAGAGTCAACACCTGGACAGACAGAAGCCTCCGTCTGTCCTGAAGAAAATCGAGGGTGAAACCCAGAATTACAGAAAAACGGAGACATCAAAGTGGCAGAGCTAGCCCTATTATTAAGAGCAAACTCAGCCAAAGGCAAAAAAGAGACCCAGTCATCCTGATCAGCAGACACAAAGCATCTTAGATAAGTCTCCAATGTCTGGTTTGTTCTCTCAGTTTGATCATTGGTCTGAGGATGAAATGCCGAGGAGAAAGACAATTGAACACCCAGTTTAGAACAAAAAGTACTCCAAAATATGGAAACAAACTGGACTCCTCTGTCAGACACTATGTTCTCAGGAATGCCGTGTAAACGAACCACGTGCTGAAGGAACAACGGCACCAATTCAGAGGAGGAAGGCAACTTAGGTAATGGCACAAGATGTATCATCTTGGAAAACCTATCACAAATCACCCAGATGGCAGTCATTTTCTGAGAAACAGGAAGGTCGGAAATGAAATCCATAGAGATATGGGTCCATGGTCTCTTGGGCACAGGCAATGGCATCAACAAACCACTAGAGCGAGAGCAAGGCTTGGAGCGAGAGCAAGTCCCGCAGGACTGCACAAATTCCCTGACATCACGAGACAAGGTAGGCCACCAAAAGGACCGACTAACCAAGTCTCTGGTACCAAAAATTCCGGGATGCCCAGCCAACGCGGAACAATGAATCTCAGACATCACACTCTTTTTTCACTGGTCCGGGACAAACAATTTTCCAACAGGGCAGCGCTCGGGCCTATCCTCCTGACACCCCTCCAGAGCAAGTCTCAAATTAGGTGAGATGGCGGAAAGAACTACACCCTCTTTCAAAGTAACAGAAGGATCAGATAACTCAGGAGAGTCCGCAAGGAAGCTCCTCGAGAGGGCATCCGCCTTAACATTCTTAGTGCCAGGAAGAAAGGAAACCACAAAATTAAAACGTGTGAAAAACAAGGCCCACCTGGCCTGTCTAGGATTGAGTCGCTTGGCAGATTTCAGATAAAAAAGATTCTTATGGTCAGTAAGGACCACCACCTGATGTTTGGCTCCCTCCAGCCAATGTCTCCACTCTTCAAAAGCCCACTTCATGGCCAATAACTCCGATTACCCACGTCATAATTACGTTCAGTAGGAGAAAATATTCGAGAGAAAAAGGCACAAGGTTACTTTTAGAGGTCTCTGGATCTTTTTGGGACAAAACGGCACCTGCCCCAATTTCAGAGGCATCAACCTCCACCTGAAATGGCAGAGAAACATCAGGCTGCCGTAGAACAGGAGCAGAAGTGAATCTCTGCTTAAGTTCCTGAAATGCAGAGACTGCCTCAGGAGGCCAATTCACCTCATCAGAACCCTTTTTGGTCAAATCAGTTAATGGTTTAACAATAACCGAGAAATTACCAATAAATTTACGATAAAAATTGGCAAAACCCAAAAATCTTTGAAGAGCCTTTAATGAAGTAGGTTGGACCCAATCACAGATGGCCTGAACCTTGACCGGGTCCATTTCAATAACAGATGGGGACAAAATGAATCCCAGAAATGAGATCCTATGTACGCCAAAAAGACACTTTGATCCCTTCACATACAGAGCATTCTCTCTCAAAATCTGGAATACAGTTCGAACATGTTTCACATGAGAGTCCCAGTCATTAGAAAAAATCAAGATATCATCCAAATAAACAATCAGAAATTTATCCACAAAATCCCTGAAAATGTCATTCATGAAGGACTGGAAGACAGAAGGAGCATTAGTGAGCCCAAAGGGCATCACAAGGTACTCAAAATGCCCCTCCGGGATATTGAATGCCGTCTTCCATTCATCCCCGTGCTTAATGCGAATAAGGTTATATGCCCCCCTGAGGTCAAGCTTGGTAAACCAAGTAGCGTTTTTCACCCTGGAAAACAGGTCAGAAATCAAGGGTAACGGGTATTGATATTTCACAGTAATATTGTTCAAAAGACGATAATCAATACACGGCCTTAATGAACCATCCTTTTTGGCCACAAAGAAAAAACCGGCACCTAAGGGTGAAGAGGATGGTCTGATATGACCCTTCTCCAATGACTCCTTGATATAAGACCGCATAGCGTCATGTTCAGGTACAGACAAGTTAAAAAGGCGACCTTTAGGGAATTTACTACCAGGCACTAATTCAATAGCGCAGTCATAGCTCCTATGGGGAGGCAAGGATGCAGATTTACTTTCGCTAAATACATCAGAAAAATCAATCAAAAAGTCAGGAACATCCTGAGCCTGGGGGGAGGCAGAAAAAACAGGAGTGTTGGTATTAACACATTGGCAGCCCCAACAGGTTACAGACACAGATTTCCAATCCAAAACAGGATTATGAGACTGTAACCAAGGGAAACCCAGTACGATAATATCATGCAGATTATACAGAACCAAAAATTTGCAGCACTCTTGATGATCAGGTTCAACCCTCATTATCACCTGAGTAGAGAACTGAGGTTTATTCTCAGCCAAAGGGGTAGAATCGATCCCCAGTAGGGGAATAGACTTCTGTAGGGGTATCAAGGGAAACCCACAACGTTAATAGCTGCTCCAGAATCAACGAAAGCCTGAGCAGAAAATGAGCACAGAGAGCATATCAGAGTGACAGTTAATAAAAACTTAGTCTGAACACTACCCAAGACAACTGAGCGTGCAAAACGTCTTCCCCGCTTAGGGCAGACTGAAATAGCATGAGAGGCATCACCACAGTAGAAACATAACCCATTGCGCTTTCGAAACTCATGACGCTGTGCCCCAGACACCACTCTATCACACTGCATGGATTCAGAAGCAGGTTCACAAGGCAACACTATTCCACGCATACTTCTCCGCTCACGCAAACGTCTGTCAATTTGAATCGCTAATGACATAGAATCATTGAGACCAGAGGGACAGGGAATCCCACCATAACATCCTTTACATTATCTGACAGACCCTTCCGAAAAAGGGCCGCCAAAGCGTCGTCATTCCACTTGGTCAGCACTGCCCACCTACGGAATCTCTGACAGTATAACTCAGCGTCATCAAGCCCCTGATTTAATGCCAACAAGGCTTTTTCAGCTTGATCAGTGACATTAGGCTCATCGTACAATAACCCCAAAGCCAGAAAAAATGCATCAACATCACTCAAAACAGGATCCCCAGGTGTCAGGGAAAAAGCCCAATCCTGAGGATCGCCGCGCAGGAGAGAGATGACAATTTGAACCTGCTGCGCTGCGTTCCCTGAGGACTTAGATTTTAAGGCAAAAAACAATTTACAATTGTTTTTGAAATTCTGAAACTTAGCTCGATCCCCTAAAAACAAATCTGGCATGGGAATCCTAGGTTCCACAACAGGCAACCTAGCAAGATATGCAGCAATACTCTGAACCTCAGTGGCAAGCTGATCCACACGGCCAGACAACTGTGCAAACTCCATTGAGAGAAAAAATCCTCCCCAGCACCCAGAGATACAGAGGGAAAAAAAAAAAAATGCAACAAACAGAAAAATATCTCTGACAACTCTGACAACCGTTTTTTCTTTCACAAATTTTTTCCCTTCTGTGAGTACCATACAATTTTACATTTTGGGCCGGTGATACTGTTATGTTTCGGTAGCTGAGGAGTGCAGGCAAAAAGGCAATACACCAGAGCAGTTGGAATCTATGAGATTGCAGTACCCTGACTAACCACAACAACTAGAGGCAGCCGTGGAGCGTTCCTACGTTGGTCCTAGACGCCTCGTCACAGCCTGAGAAACTAACTACACCTAAAGATAGATATAGGAAAGCTATCTGCCCCGGAGCAGAACCCCAAAGATAATAGAAAGCCCCCAAACATGTAATGGCGGTTAGACAAGAAGAAATACTGACACAGAAAGAAAATAGTATGAGCAAACGTTGGGGCCCAAACTAACTAAACAGAAAAGGATAGGAAGGGCACTTACTGCAATCCCAGAAAACCCTGAAAAGCACCAACTCTACTAATTTCAAAAACACCTGAGATCACACGACCTCTACCACCTAAATTAGTTCTCTGGTGTAACAAAATCAAAACAGCAGCCACTGAAAAAACTGGAAAAAGCAAAAGTACAAACATCAGTGGCTGAACTAAACTGAGAGGGCAAAAGCACCCGGAGGGGACCCTGAAGGCCCCCACAGAAGTGCAGGACAAAATGCAAAAATCAAGCACAAAAACAAAAAGAAGAAAATGTCTTATCTGTTAGCAGGAGATGCAGACACGACACAGCAGGCTACAAGGGAAACAGGAATCAAAGATAGAGACCAGAACAATTGATCACCGGCAACCCTGATGGGAAAGTGACTCCCTTATATAAGACCAGTCAGTAACACCTGATCCAATCCTCACAATCTTCACAATCTTCACTGGACAGACCAGCACCGCTTGTAACCACCAGAGGGAGCCTCTGCTTAGAACTCATCCCAAGCCCACTCACAACACATTCCTGATCTTTATAATCAGCTGTTGGGAGCCCGTTGGTTTACTAAACTTGACCTCCGAGGAGCATATAATCTTGTCCGTATAAGAAAGGGAGATGAGTGAAAGACAGCGTTTAACACACCCCTCGGCCACTTTGAGTATCTCGTAATGCCATTCGGGCTCAGTACTGCACCTGCAGTGTTTCAGAATTTTGCGAACGAGATTTTCAGAGATATTAGTGGTGTTTATGTGGTAGTTTATTTGAACGACATCCTGATTTACTCTTCTGACATTGTGACGCACGTCCAACACGTCTGCTCTGTCCTCCAGAGACTTAGAGAGCATTCTTTATTCGCCAAACTAGAGAAATGTGTCTTCATGACACAGGAGCTACAGTTTATGGGGTATATTTTGTGGGCTAAAGGGTTTGGCATGGATCCTTCTAAAATTCAACCCATTAAGGAATGGGTACAACCCCAGTCTCTAAAGGCACTGCAGCGATTTTTGGGTTTCGCTAACTACTATCGTAAATTTATTAAAGGTTTTTCCGAGATAGCCAAACCACTCACTGATTTGACTCGAAAGGGGCGGATGTGGTTAACTGGAAGCCTGAAGCACTTCATGCATTTTCTGCCTTAAAGAAATGTTTTTCCTCTAACCCGATATTGGTTCAGCCTGATCTGGACCGCCCCTTTATTGTAGAGTTAGATGCCTCTGAAGTTGGAGTCGGAGCAGTGCTATTGCAAGGCACTGCATCCCTCACTCAACTTCGTCCGTGTGCCTTCTTTTCCCGAAAATTCTCTTCCACCAAAGGGGAATTATGATATAGGTAATCGGGAATTGTTGGCAATCAAATGGGCCTTTGAGGAATGGCGCCACTTCCTCGAAGGTGACAAACATAAGATCACTGTAATTACTGACCACAAGAACCTGACCTACTTGGAGTCAGCAAAAAGACTGAATCCTAGACAGGCAAGGTGGGCCTTGTTCTTTTCTAGGTTTGATTTTGTGATTACTTTTCGATCGGGTACTAAAAATGTAAGGGCTGATGCCCTTTCTCAAAGTTTTTGCCCCTCACAGGTCGAGGACTCTGAACCGACTCCAATACTAGCCAAGGGAATTGTTATTTCAGCTGTATCCTTGGATCTTCTGGAAGAAATCCGTAGATCCCCAGAACAGGCACCTGACACTACTCCTCCCCAAAAACTATTTGTTCCGGCCACATTCGGCCTTCAAGTTCTGAAGGAATCACATGATTCCGTCCTTGCAGGGCATCCAGGCATCAAAAACACCATCAGACTTGTAACTAGGAATTTTTAGTGGCCAACTGTAGTAAAGGACTGTAAGGACTATGTACTGGCCTGTGAAACCTGTGCTCGCTCTAAGTCTCCCCATAATCTCCCTGCCGGGTAGCTCCAGTCCCTGCCTGCCCCTGAGAGTCCTTGGACCCATATCTCCATGGACTTTATTACTGATCTGCCACTCTCAGAAGGGAAGACGTGTATCTGGGTGGTGGTGGATAGATTCAGCAAGCAGTGTCATTTTGTTCCTCTGTCCGGATTACCTAATTCTGAGACACTGAGCAAATTATTTATTCCTCATGTTGTGCGATTGCATGGTATTCCTGTGAATATCGTGTCCGATAGGGGCACCCAGTTTGTTTCGAAATTTTGGAGGGCATTCTGTAAACGAATTGGAATGGAATTGTCCTTTTCCTCTGCCTATCACCCTGAAACCAATGGTCAAACCGAACGCACCAACCAAGCGCTTGAGCAGAATCTACGTTGTTATGTCTCTGAGCATCAGTCCGATTGCGTGGAACACCTACCGCTAGCAGAGTTTGCCATGAATAATCAGTACCAGGAGTCCATCAAGACTACCCCTTTCTACTGTAATCATGGGCTGCACCCACGTTTTGGTTCATTCTCTTCTAGGATGTCAGATGTCCCTGGGGTAGAAAGGACCATAGACCAGTTAAAAACTATCTGGTCAGAAGTCAACGTAAACTTGAAAGGGGCTCAGACTAGACAGGCTTCATCTGCTAATAGACGGCGCTCCAAGGGCCTGGACCTGGGAGTTGGGGACAAAGTTTGGCTTTCTACCAGGAATATTAAGCTCAAAGTGACATCTGCCAAACTAGGTCCCAGGTTTATTGGTCCGTATGAAATTATTGAGGTGATTAATCCAGTAGCCTTTCGTCTGAAGCTCCCTCAATCATTTAAACTGCCCAATGTATTCCATAAGTCCCTTCTCAAATTGTACTGCTCTCCGATTCGTCCTGTCCAGTCAACTCCTCCTCCGGTTTTGGTAGGGGGTGCTTTGGAATACGAAGTCCAAAGGATCCTTGATTCCCGTTTAGTGAGAGGATCTGTGCAGTATCTGGTGCATTGGAAGGGCTATGGACCGGAGGAAAGGTCCTGGGTGCCTGCCAGTAACGTCCATGCCAAGGGTTTGATCAGGAAGTTTCATCTCCTTCATCCCAACAAACCGGGTTTTGAGGGCCCAGAGGCCCCTCTTAGAGGGAGGGGTACTGTCACGTCGCCGTTGGATTCAGTGGCTGGTGTTCCTGCCTCGGTCGCTGGGAGGCGCCGGACTCCTTCGGCTGATGGTGCCGGTGATAGGAGAGCAGTATCCTCATATGGTTCCGCTCCTTTGACGCCGGCCTCTGTCGCTGCGCATTGCCATGTTTCACCTGTGGGTAATGTTGGCGACAGAGAAGGGGTCCCTGCACAGGCGTCTGGTGGGCGTAGGCTTCGCTCTTCTGTCAGAGGTGAAGTGGTTGTTGTCAGTCATGCATCACCATCTGACCTGGTTCTGGGGGCGGTCCAGATGAGGTCATCAGACTGTGAGCCTGTGAGAGGTAGCCATGCCCTTCAAATGCCTTGGAGCCTGGCTTGCAGGCCGCCAGATATAGTCTTGGTTTCCCCAGTGTACTAGTTTGTTTTGCTATTGTATTTCTGACCTTTGGCTGGATTTCTGACTGTTCTACTGCCTGCCGATTTTGTACCTCTGCTGCCCGCCTGGTTTTGACTTTAACTTTAGCCTGAATTTCTGACCTTTCTACTGCCTGCCGATTTTGTACCTTTGCTTCCCTCCTGGTTTTGACCCTTGGACTTCTGACTATGCATTTGGTCTCGCTTTTTATTCCCTTCCTAGCGTCCTTCCTACTCCGGTCCACTGCTCTCATAGGCAGCTACCCCCTGGGCTTCGCTGTAATTCCAGATCCCTGTATAGGGGTAAAGGGACTCGGGGTTTCTCGGGTTGCTGTCTTACCTGCAGTTCAGACCTGCAGTGGGCGGATGTCACAGCGTCCACCCAAAGAACCCTACCTTTAAGAAAATGCAGGCAATTAGAACATCCCCCCATATCACTTGCGGTAGCGATGCTGGAAACAACACGCAGACTAACTCTCAGAATGGAGCTGGTGTATTGTGTGGAAGAAGGACAATGTAGATCACAATGGAAATGCACAGGCACATATTTTTATATGTGGTTTTTGCACTTTTTTCAGGGTGCAATTGGGCCCATTCGCTCTTGTAAACTATGGTGTCTGTTCACATGGGATGCATTTGGATAGTGCTGGGCATTCCGCCTGATCTAATAGAAGGGCGTCACTAATAGGCTGATAACCTGGATGCTGTGCATTTCCATTGTGTGAACAGCGCCGCATACAAGTCTTCATTATGCATTAATATACCAAGCAACTGCCCCCTCCATAGATTGGTAGGCTGTGAGCAGTTGTCTCATTGGTACTCTTGCACCTGTGTTGCCGCCATCTTAACTACATGGGTCTACTGCACCCTGATAGTGCATTTGTTTGGAGGCCTGGGCAGGTAAGCATCTCTGCCATTTTGCTGTGTTTTTGAATTTTTGGAGGCTTTTTAAGACCTCTTTTTGTGCTATTTCTGTTTAGTGTTAGGACTAGGAAGTGTGAGGACCCGTGATGTGGATTACGAGCTTGTGTATTTTGGCCAAAATATTAACTAATACCTCACATATTATTATTATTATTATTATACATTTTTATAGCGCCATTTATTCCATGGCGCATTACATGTGAAGAGGGGCAAATATAGACAAGTACAGTAAACATGAGCAATACAAGGCACACACAAGTACAGAAGGAGAGAGGACCCTGCCCCCAAGGGCTCACAGTCTACAGGGATGGGTGAGGATACACTAGGAGAGGGTAGAGCTGGTCGTGCGGTGGTTCAGTAGACTGCTGATCACTGCAGGTTGTAGGCTTGTCAGAAAAGGTGGGTCTTCAGGTTCTTTTTGAAGGTTTCCATGGTAGGCGCGAGTCTGATGTGTTGGGGTAGAGAGTTCCAGAGTATGGGAAGGCATGGGAGAAGCTTTGTATGCGGTTGTGGGAAGAAGAAATAAGAGGGGAGTAGAGGAGGAGATCTTGAGAGGATCGAAGGTTGCGTGTGGGTATGTACCGGGAGACCATGTCACAGATGTATGGAGGAGACAGATTGTGGATGGCTTTGTAGGTCATGGTTAGGGTTTTAAACTGGAGCCTCTGGACGATAGGAAGCCAATGAAGGGCTTGGCAGAGAGGAGAGGCTGGGAATAATGGGAAGACAGGTGTATTAGTCGGGCAGCAGAGTGCAGGATGGATTGGAGTGGTGCCAGAGTGCTAGAGGGAAGGCCAGAGAGTAGGAGGTTGCAGTAGTCGAGGCGGGAGATGATGAGAGCATGCACTAGTGTTTTTGTAGTTTCATGGTCAAGGAATGCACGGATCCGGGAAATATTTTTGAGTTTGAGACGGCAGGAGGAGGCAAGGGTTTGGACATGTGGCTTGAAAGAGAGGGCAGAGTCGAGGATCACTCCGAGGCACCGAGCATGCAGGACTGGGGAAAGTGAGCAGCCATTGACGTTGATGGACAGGTCTGGTGGGAGGGTAGAGTGAGATGGGGGAAAAATGATGAATTCGGTTTTGTCCATGTTCAGTTTTAGAAAGCGAGCAGAGAAAAAAGCGGAAATAGCAGACAGACATTGTGGGATTTTGATCTGTAAGGAGGTGAGGTCAGGTCCAGATAGGTAGATCTGCCTGTCGTTGGCGTAGAGATGATACTGCAAACCATGGGATTCGATGAGCTGTCCCAGGCCGAGGGTGTAGATGGAGAAGAGTAGGGGTCCTAGAACTGAGCCTTGGGGAACACCGACAGACAGGGAGCGAGGTGAGGAGGTGTGGGAGAGGGGGACACTGAATGTTCGGTTTGTTAGATATGATGAGATCCAGGATAGGGCCAAGCCTGTGATGCCAAGAGATGAGAGAATCTGTAAATGAGGGAGGGAATGGTCCACAGTGTCGAAGGCAGAAGACAGGTCCAGGAGGAGGACAGAGTAGTGTCGCTTGCTCTTGGCGGTTAGTAGGTCGTTCGTGACTTTAGTTAGGGCAGTTTCAGTTGAGTGATGCAGTCGGAAGCCTGATTGTAAGCGGTCAAAGAGGGAGCAGGAGGAGAGGTGGGAGGACAGTTCAAGATGGACATGCTGTTCCAGTAGTTTTGAGGCATAAGGGAGAAGAGATATCGGGCGATAGCTAGACTCAGAGGATGGGTCAAGGGAGGTCTTTTTGAGAATGGGTGTGATCGAGGCATGTTTGAAGGATGAGGGGAAGACACCATTTGTAAGTGAGAGGTTGAAGAGGTGTGTTAGAGTAGGGGTGAAGACCGTAGCGAGGCTAGGGATGAGGTGGGATGGGAACGGGTCAAGCATGCAAGTGGTGAGGTGTGATCTTGATAGGAGGGTGGAAAGCTGATCTTCTGTCAAGGTGGAGAAGTTGGTTTTGGAGGAAGAGGGTTGATCAGCTAAGAGGGGCAATGGGGCTGTGGGCCAAAGCTTTCTTTGATCATATCGATCTTCTGCTTAAAGAGGCAAAGTCTTCAGCAGAAATGAGATATTTATTATATCAAGAAATAAATATTTTAGTGAAAAAATCTAAATAATGAAAGTACACATATTTAGTATCGCCGTGTCCTTAATAACCCGCCCTATAAAACTGTCCCACTAGTTAACCCTTTTAGTGAACACCATAAAAAATCAAGGCAAAAAAACAATGCTTTCTCATAATACTGCCGAACAAAAAGTGGAATAACACGTGATCAAAAAGACAGATATAAATAATCATGGTACCGTTGAAAACATCATCTTGTCCCGCAAAAAAACAAGCTCCCATACAGCATCATCAGTGAAAAAATAAAAAAGTTATAGCTCTCAGAATAAAGCGATGCAAAAATAATTATTTTTTATATAAAATAGTTTTTATTGTATAAAAGCGACAAAACATAAAAAAAAATAAATGAGGTATCACTGTAATCATACTGACCCGACGAATAAAACTGCCTTATCAATTTTACCACACGTGGAACGGTATAAATGCCCCTCACCAAAAGATATTCATGAATTGCTGGTTTTTGTTTATTCTACCTCCCAAAAACCTTAATAAAAAGCGATAAAAAAAAGTCATGTGCCCTAAAATGGTACCAATAAAGCCGCCAACTCGTCCCGCAAAAAACAAGACCTCACATGACTCTGTGGGCCAAAATATTGAAAAATTATAGCTCTCAAAATATGGTGATGCAAAAACTTTTTTGCAATAAAAAGTGTCTGCCATGCGCCCAAATAGTGGTTTACCCCAACATAAGGGGTATTGGCGTACTCAGGACAAATGGCACAACAAATTTTGAAGTCCAATTTCTCCTGTTACCCTTAGGAAATTAAAAAATTGGGGCGAGAAGATCATTTTTGTGGAAAAATTATGATTTTTTTATTTTTACGGCTCTACGTTAAAAACTTCTGTAAAGCACTTGGAGTTCAAAGTGCTCACCACACATCTAGATAAGTTCCTTAGGGGGTCTACTTTCAGAAATGGTGTCACTTGTGGGGGGTTTCCGCTGTTTAGGCGCATCAGGAGCTCTCCAAACGTGACATGGGGTCCGATCTCAATTCCTGCCAATTCTGCATTGAAAAAGTCAAAAGGTTCTCCTTCCCTTCCGAGCTCTGCTGTGCGCCCAAACAGTGGTTCCCCCCCACATATGAGGCATCAGCATACTCAGCACAAATTGAACTACAAATTTTACAGTCCAATTTCTTCTGTTACCCTTGGTAAAATAAAAAAATTGGATCTGAAGTAAATATTTTGTGAAAAAAAAATTAAATGTTCATTTTTTTTAAACATGAAAGAAAACCGTGAGCACAACCTGAATGAAACTGGTGCTTTAAAGTCTAGGTTCCCACACCGGGTACTAATAATGAAAAAAGGCTTAAGCACTCAACTTAAAAGGTTTATTAGTAGTATCTCCAAACGTTTCGGTCAGAAAAGACCTTCATCAGTGACTACTTATTTTTATATAGAAGATTGTCTCCTAAAAAGGGGAGAGGTGCGTGCCCCAAGGAAAGTGTGCTGCTTAAAGACAAACGTAGCTTATAAGAATGCTCAGTAGAAATATCCAGTGACTAAGCTTGCGGTATCCACCGCTATGTAGACTGGAGCTCTGCCAGGACGCTGTCTGAGCCTGCTGATTTGATTTCTATGAGGGGCGTACATAGAAATCATGGGGCCCCATAGCAAAAGTCTGAATGGGCCCCCCCCCAAAAAAAAAAAAAATCAACAGGTGCTCTTAACTCCAGGCATGCATGTTATATGTCAAACAATTAATTTTATAGCTAGTCTTTGATTTTTTTCTCATTTGAGTAAAAGAAAAAGTAAAACACATCCAATGTAGTCTTATCTGGTGGAAAATACGAAGTTATGATTTAATATTATTTATTTCAGGTTATTCGAAAATCACACATCTACAAAAGCATTACCAACCAAGCGTACACATAGAAATGTAACTTGGGATGATCCCTGAAAGCGGTGTGACTGCCTGCAAGCAACCATCCTGGTAATACATAGGGTCACTTTTTGTAGAGAGCTGGATTTACACTGCAGGATTCCTAGAACTGCTTATTGCCCAATAATCAGTGTAAACAGACAGCCGATCATCACCCAAACAATGAACAATTCAACAAAACAATTATTGACTAAAAAGATTTTCAATCTGGCTTAAAAATACTCCCACTCAGTAACACATCCTTCATTGTAACCAGTATGTGCTGCTGAGAACAATAATAATCTATGCACACAAAACAATCTATACTGATCATCCTGATCCTGTGGCTGTGAGCATAAGAAATGCCAAAATGGGCTATCAGCTATTGGCTAACAAGTAGCTGATTGATTGTCAATATATATAACACAGACATTTAGCAAGGCAGAATAAATCATTGGTGGCTCAGTGGTGTGTATATATATATACATATATATACACACACACACACACGCCTGCAGTGCATGCAGGGCCCCTGTAATGTATGTGGTACAGTTCATATAGCGTCTTGTGCTTGGGTGCGATGAAAATACTTGAGACACAGGTTGATAAAGAAAGTCTTGTATTGCTTCATACAAATTGGCAAAAATAAACACACAGGTTGCAAACACAGAAGCAGGAGACACAGCAGGCCAGAGTAATCTAAGCTCAGCAATAACTCTCCACAACAGATTCAGATCTTCTTCTCTGTTACCGCAAGTCCATGCAAACGTGAGGCTCTCAAGAGCAGAGTTCAGAGTCCACAAGTGCTTCAGAGTTCCTCAGTAGGAATGGCTGGAGTACAAGGTCCAAGGCTTCAGGAGTCAGAACACAGGTTCACTGCAGGCTAGATTCTGAAGCACTGATTGCTCAGCTGTGGCTGTTTAAGAAGCAAACGGAGAGAATCAGGCGGGAACATGCAAGCTGGAAAACTCCATTTTGACTGAGGGCAAGATAGCTGCAGCAAAACAGAAAGCAAAATGGCCGACGAACAAACTGAGTTTTCAGAAACAGATACACAGAACCTTACATTACTCCCCCCTTAGGGACAACCTCCGGATGACCTCAGACCAGGCTTGTGTGGGTACCTCTGATGAAACTGACGGAGCAAGCGAGAGCATTAACGTTATTGACTGGCTCCCATAGTTGTCCTCCACTGGGTAGCCCTGCCATTTAATCAGATATTGTAACTGATTTCTGTACAACCTGGAATCTAAAATCCTTTCCACCACAAATTCCTCCTGACCATCGACTAGCACTGGGTCAGGGCAAGGAGAAGAACGTCCAGGAAACGTATTGGGTGTCGCAGCCTTTAGTAGGGATACATGAAAGACAGGTGGATTCTCATAGTTCTGGGCAATTGAAGACGACAAGCAACGGCACTTATAATTTTACTGATTTTATAGGTCCAATGTACTTATGTCCCAACTTAGACGATGGAATCCTTAACTTAAGATTTCTGGTTGACAGCCAGACCAGGTCTCCTACCTTAAAAGCTGGTGCAGGTTTACGAAATTTATCTGCTGCCTTCTTGTACCTTTCCTGAGCCGATTCCAGATTCTCCTTTAGAAGATCCATATTCTTCTGTAAAGTCGTGACTCTTTCAGCCACTGCTGGCAAAGGCGTCTCTATGGGAAATCGTGGTAGAATGTTAGGATGATAACCTAGATTAGAGTAAAAAGGAGACTGTTTAGTGGAGGCACTCTGAGAGTTGTTGTAAGAGAACTCAGCCAATGGAAGTAGATCCACCCCATCATCCTGTAGGTGGCAGATAAAGCAGCGGAGATACTGCTCCAGGGTTTGATTGGTTCGTTCGGTTTGTCCATTAGTCTGGGGATGAAAAGCAGAAGAAAGGTTTACTTTAATGTCCAATGCTGCACAGAAATTTTGCCAAAACCTAGAAGTGAATTGCACCCCTCGATCCGAAATAACCTCATCCGGTACTCCATGTAAGCGAAACACATCTTTAATCATCAAATCTGATGTCTGTTTTGCAGTGGGTAAGCCGACACAAGGATAAAATGAGCTGCCTTTGTTAGACGGTCAACCACCACTAGAATAGTGTTCTTCCCTTGAGAGGTTTGGGTAATTCCACAATGAAGTCCATAGAAATGGATCCCCACGGGCGGGACGGGGTGGGAAGAGGCTGTAACAGACCAGTTGGTGAAGAGCGAGGTGTTTTGCATCTTGCACAAACCTCACACGAAGTGACATAGTCCAAAACATCCTTCCTACAAGTGGGCCACCAAAAGAAACGAGAAAGAAATTCCTGTGTCTTTAGAATTCCTCTATGCCGGCTATTTTGGAATCGTGAATGAGTTGCAATACTCTCAATCTGACTGTTTCAGGTATATACAGACGTTGTCCCAGAATCCACACACCATTCTTAAAGACAAGACTTACGTCCCTTGGGGGTTGAGCCAAAAAAGAATCCGCATGGTATGCTTCCTTGATGTCTTTAATTAGGTCTTGATGATGAATCACTCCTAGGAATCTAGAGTCAGGAAGAATAGTCTTAGGAGGAGTAATTGGACGTGTCTCTGCTGAGTAAATCCTAGAGAGTGCATCAGCCTTTCCATGCGCGATCCTGGTCTATAAGAAATAATAAAATTAAATTGGTTTAAGAAAAGATTCCAGCGAGCCTGGCGAGGAGTCAGGCACTTAGCCGACCTGATAAACTCAAGATTACGATGGTCTGTCAGAACGACTATTTGCTGTGCAGCTCCTTGAAGAAGGTGTCTCCATTCTTTGAAGGCGGCAATAATGGCCAACAACTCTCTATGCCCACATCGTAGTTCTTCTCAGCCGAAGACAACTGCTGGGAAAAGAAGGCACAGGATGCAAGACATTCTTCTCACCTGTTCTCTGAGAGAGTATAGCTCCCACGGCACAGTCTGAAGCATCCACCTCTATTATGAAGGCAAGCTCTGGGTTGGGATGTACTAGATAGGTGCAGTGGTAAATTTATCTTTTAGACGGGAAAATGCTTTCCTGGGCTTGGGGAGTCCAGGAGAACTTAGACTCTTTCCGGGTAAGTTGGGTGATAGGTGACACTACCTCAGAGAAATTTCTAATGAAACGTCTATAGAATTTGCAAACCCGATGAAGCGCTGTACCTCCTTCACATTTCTAGGACTTGGCCAATCATTGATGGCTTGGGTTTTTACTTCCATCCATACTAATTCCTTGTGTAGACAGTACATACCCCAGAAATTGAATTTCGGTCTTATGGAATTCACACTTTTCAAGCTTGATGTAAAGATGATTTTGTCTTAGACGTTCCAAGACCATTCTCACATGTCCATGATGTTCCTCTGTGGAGTTAGAAAAAATTAAAATATCATCCAAATAAATACCACGAATGTATCCAGGAGATCCCTGAAGATGTCATTCACCAAGTGTTGGAAAGTGGCTGGGGCGGTACTCAACCAAAAGGCATAACTAGATATTCAAAGTGTCCATAGCGTGACCTGAATGCAGTCTTCCATTCATCCCAGGTCTAATACGGACTAAGTTATAGGCCCCACAAGATCTAGTTAGAAAAAATTTTGGCATGTCGCACTCTCTCCAATAACTCAGGGATTAAAGGCAATGGATAACGGTTTCTAATAGTAACCTATTGAGTTCCCTATAGTCTACGCATGTCTCAGGGATCCATCTTTCTTCTTTACAAAGAATATGGGTGCCCTGCAGAGATGAAGAGGGCGTATGAAGCCCTTGGCTAGATTTTCGTCTATGTACTCTTTTAAAGCCTTCAGCTCGGGCCCCCGCCAGGGGGTAGATCTTACCACAATAAAAACATAGATTCTCCTTAAAACGATGTTCCTTGCGTGCATCACTAACCCGTCGTAGTAAAGAGTCTACCTGCATGGGTTCAGGTTCAGGTTCCCGTGTAATCCTATTCAAAGGTTCCTTAGCTGGAGAGGAAAGGTAGGAAAAGGTTAGTACGATTGCTTTCGAACCATCTCTCTTGCCTGCGTTCAGTTTAAACGAGTATCAATACGATGCAGTAGTTATAAAGTCACCTAACGCAGTGGGAGGGGGCACGAGCAAGTTCATCCTTAATCAGTGGGGATAACCCCTTTCGAAAAATAGATTTTTTTGGCGGAATTGTCCCAGGTGGTATCAAGGGCCCATCTCCTGAAATCCAAGGCATATTCAGCTACCGAGTGCTTACCTGGCGCAAAGCTAACATGGCTGCTTTCAGCTGTTGCACCTCGATTGGGTCATCAAACCTGCCCCATGGCTGAAATAAAATCATCAAGGTGAATCAAACAATCATCCTCAGTCTCAATCAGAGGTTTGCCCCACATCAAAGCCTTGTTGGTAAGCAACATAAATTATAGTAAGCACCTTAGATCGTTCAGTAGGAAATTGTTAAGCATGTGCAGAAAAAAAAGAGCATGATTAACAAATCCCCTGAATTTTTCACGTCACCACCAAAACGAAAGGGGGCAACTGGGAATCCCAGAACTCGGGGCCACGGCAGGGCCTGGACTCGCCCCTCCAGAACCTCAATCCTGGCCGCAAATCCTGGGTAGTCTGTCCAACCACTTGCAAATTGTGATTATTTAGTCCTGAAGATTTGTAAAACCGTCTTTATATTCTGCAAATCTGCAAGGATATTATCAGTCACTCCGCAAAGTTCCTTTATGCGGGCCTCCCATTTTCCAATCTTTTAAGACAGGATATGGAAGAAGAGGAGAAAAAAAAAAACAATAGTGTTCACCTGTGGCAACACTGCAGAGAGGAAAAAAAATTAAGGGAACTGCTCACCTGGAATGGTTGTGAGAAGTCACAACCACTATCATCACAGAAAGCTTTCAACCAGACACTGATATCCAGATTTCAGCACAAAAAGAAGAGAAAAAAAAAAAAAAAAACAATAGTGTTTACCTGTGATAACACTGCAGAAAAAAAAACTTAAGGGAATGCTCACCTGGAATGGTTGTGAGAAGTCACAACCACTGTCATCACAGAAAGTACAACCGGACATCCGATATCCACAGTACAGCAAACAACCTTTCCAGACCCAGCAGACACTAACTTTGGCTTCAGAATCTTGTAATGTATGTGGTACAGTTCATATAGCGTCTTGTGCTTGGGTGCGATGAAAAAACTGAACACAGGTTGATAAAGAAAGTCTGTATTGCCTTCATACAATTGGCAAAAATAAACACACAGTTGCAAAACACAGAAGCAGGAGACACACAGGCCAAGTAATCAAGCTCAGCAATAACTCTTCCACAACCAGATTCAATCTTCTTCTCTGTTACCGCAAGTCCATGCAAACGTGAGGCTCTCAAGAGCAGAGTTCAGAGTCCACAAGTGCTTCAGAGTTCCTCATAGAATGGCTGAGTACAGGTCCAAGGCTTCAGGAGTCAGAACACAGGTTCACTGCAGGCTAGATTCTGAAGCACTGATTGCTCAGCTTGCTGTTTAAGAGCAAACGGAGAGAATCAGGGCGGGACCATGCAAGCTGGAAAACTCCATTTGACTGAGGGCAAGATAGCTGCAGCAAAACAGAAAGCAAAATGGCCGATGAACAAACTGAGTTTCAGAAACAATACACAGAACCTTACAGCCCCCTACAACCCTCCACAGTGCGTGCAAGCCGGTCCCCCCCCCCTAAGGTGCAAAGTCGCAGCCAGAGCCATGTAAATGTAAAGTGCCAGCACAGTGAGGGGGCACACACAAAAAAAAAAAATCCACCCCAGCCAGCAGACCACCTTATTGTGTGTATCTCTCCCTGAGTGAAACTTTTGAATGTTTCCTGCTTCCTGTGAGGCACGTGTTGATCTCTGGCTGCAGCTGGCTTCTTATGCAAATGCAGCCGAGACTTAAGCCAACGCTGACAAGGAAACAACAAGGAAAGGGGACCTTCAAGGTGGTTTACAGTGTCCGGCAGTCATTGCTTATATTTATTAAAGGAGATAGACTGTGTCAGCACAGCACAGCTGCCAAAATGACAGCGGCCGTCGTGGGCCCCCCTGGTCCCGGGGCCCCCTCACCTGTCTGGGCCCATAGCAGCTCTTAGTCTGCTCTTTCCGGACGCCACTGTTTCCATGAGTATGTGGGGCGGAACATTCCAAAAATTCCTGTGAAGCACCTGAAGGTTAATAAACTTCTTGAATTGTATTGAGCATGTTGAGGGTGGCATTTTTTTTAAGTGGTGTCACTTTTGGGTATTTCTAATCATATAGACCCCTCAAAGTGACTTCAAATGTGATGGGTCCCTAAAAAATTATGCTGTAAAAATGAAAATCGCTAGTCAATTTTAACCCTTATACTTCCTAACACAAAAAAAATTTGGGTCCCCCAAAAATTGTGCATGAAATGTTATTTATTAACTATTTTGTGCGATATAACGCTCTAATTTAAGGCATAAAAATAAAGCTTGAAATTTCAAAAATTTTTGACATATTCCATTTTTTTCATAAATAAAGCAAGTTATATTAAAAACTTTTACCACTATCATGAAGTAGAATATTCACGAGAAAACATTCTCAGAATCGCCAAGATCCGTTGAAGCGTTCCAGTGTTATAACCTCATAAAGGGACAAGTGGTCAGAATTGTAAAAATTGGCCGGTCATTAACATGCAAACCCCTCGGGAGAAACGGGTTAATACATGTTAATTACATAAAATAATTGCATAAAGTAATTTTTTATTTACATACAACCTGTCTGACTACACTAGAAGCAAATGTTAGCAATGTCAAATTTTGCATCTCCCAGGCATGATTCATGTTCCCCCCCCACGCTTCTTTCATCCTAAATGTTACGCTACTTAATTCTGATATGAAGCAATTTTACTGAGGTTAGTGTCTTACTTGGCATGCAAATTTATTTGCAAGTAAAATTAGAAATAAAACACTGGTAAATAGGTTTGTCATAGTACTTTTCTATAACAATAATGTAAATGACAAGACTTATAATAATTGCAACTCATTTAATTCTGCAGCCTGCATAATTAGAAATACGTATATATAATCCATCATTAAAAATGCAATGTTATAATTAAGGCAGGACTGGATCTATATTCAGATTGGCATTTGGAAGCACACAGGCCCAATTTCCCCCTCTTCAGGTGTAGGACTCTATACAAATATTACCCTGCCTGTAGGAAATCAAGATTTATTACTCGACCAATACTATCAATAATACTTCTATGATTACACCACAACATCATGAATACATAATACCACAATGTAGTGAACAGAATAAGGCCGGGGTCATACTTGCGAGAAGCTCGCACGAGTCTCGCACCTCAATACCTCGGACTGGAGCGTTCAGCTGCATAGAAACATGCACCGCATACCTGGTCCAGAGTGCCGGCAGAGGTGCGAGACTTGGTGAGTTTCTTCGCAAGTGTGACCCGGCCTAATATTGATATACTGATCAATAAATGGCTTGCCTGATACTTTTTTGACAAGTAGTAGTGCATCCAGCCAAATTTTTGGGGGTGTAATGCACACCATATGGATTTGGATCAGCTTGCTAGTCTTGGCAGCTTTAATGGAATCATAATTCACATGATTTTCATACTTGTGGTTACATGCTGACTAGAGTCTCAGCTGCTTTTGCACAATGTTCCATTTTAGCCGGCACTGTCTGCAAGTATGCAAATCACCCATTTGTGATCACGTGACAACTGCAAGAACTAGCAAGTGGAGCTGAGCCCTAATGGTTTGTAAATTACACACTGTTAGATTTGTAAGCTGCTGTGCGAAATTTACTTAGCTGTGTACAAACCCCTGTAAAAAAATATTTCTGTACCAAGACCACTATAAATCAATATTGTAATATAATAAAAAATAATACCATAATAATAAGTAATAAGTCTATATGTCCACATATTACCAACGTATACAGTACTGATAATATCCTCATACCAAATTTAATCAAAACCAATGTATTGGACTATATTACCACCATGGCCTTACCATATAATGGTAATATCGGTTTTACAGCAATACTCTGCAGGCCATGTATGTCACATATATACTGTACCGATGTTTCACCATGACATTTTTCAGACTTCATTCATTTTTCGTTTTCTTTTAAATTTCGACTCAGGCCACCAGACCCCTTCTTCCTCCCCTAATTCTTCCCTACAAGTTTGAAACAGACAGACAACTTTGACTTACGTTTTTCCAGCCCCCCCCTCGCATTCCCTTAATTCACAAACTATAAGGCTACAAAATGCCATAGACGTTAAAAGCTTTCTCATGCCCTATGACCCTTCTTTTGTGCCCCAGAGTGCCCTTACCCGTATAATGCTTCCCTGTTTTCAATAATAAAATTTCCCCCTGTGTGTTGTAATGGGTTTGAGATGAGTTTCTGACAAGGCCCCTCGTGGTTAAACGGACTATGAAGATTGTGAGGACTGGAATAAAGGGGTTTACTGACGGTCTTTTAAAAAGGGGCTTTTCCCATCAGGTTGCCGTGCAATTTTCTTCTGAACCTTCATTCCAGTTTCCCTTGTAGCCTGCTTGTCTGTCCACTCCTGCTCCCAGATAATCTTTTTCCTTCTTTTGTGTTTTTTGCTATATTTTTGCTTTTGTCCGGCCCTTCTGTGGGGGCCTTCTGGGTCCCCCACGGGGCTTTTGCCCTTCAGTTTGTTCAGCCCTGATTTTGTACTTTTGCTTTCCAGTTTTTTCAGTGGCTGCTGTTTTTGATTTTTGTTACACCAAAAGCTAATTATGGTAGAGGGGCGTGTGACCGGTTTTTTGAAATTAGTAGAGTTTGGTGTTTTTTTTAGGGTTTTCTGAGATTGCGTAATTACCCTTCCTGCCTTTTCTATTTGTGTTTGGGCCCCCTTTGCTATCATTTTCTTTCTGTGTCAGTATTTCCTCTTGCTAACCGCCATTAATGTTTGGGGGCTTTCTTTATCTTTGGGTTCTTTCCGGGGCGATATTTCCTATTTTTCTTTAGGGTAGTTGTTTCTCAGCTTTTTCCGAGGCGTCAAGACCAACGGGAAGCTCCCGGCGCCTCTTTGTGGTGGTAGTAGGGCGCAATCTCATAATTCCCAACTGCTTGGTGTTTGCCTTTTTTTTACCTGCCCTCCTCAGCTACCGAAACATAACAGTACACCGCCTAAAGAATTGAAATTTGTATGGTACTCACAAAGGGAAAAAATTTTGTGATAGAAAAAAGGTTGTCAAGTTGTCAAGATTTGCAGGATCCCGTCTGGGTTGGAGGCCGAGTTACGCAAACACGGGAAAGCCAGGCGGTACGTAAATCAGAAGGCAGGCCGAGGTCGGTAAAGGAAAAACAGTGTTTGAGCAGGAAGAGGCAAATAACGTGTCAGGTGGCAGCCGGAGGCGGTACCCAGGAAAGGCATTCGGTGCAGAGGAGCAGGCAATAACTACAGGGCAGCAGGAGGTCGGACACAGGGAGCAGGTTGTAAAACAGCAGGAAAAGAGGAAAGAGCTTGATAAAGGCTGGAAGCAAATAACTCGCAATGACACCCCACAGGGCCAGTTTTAAATAGGTGTGTAATTGGAATAAGGCCCAACAAGGAGCACTGGTGTAGCCATCAGGAAAACATCAATGGTATCTGGTTCAGCAAGGAATTTGCAGCCCAGAATAGTCAGAGGAGAGCTCTGGCCATGGACAAGAGGTACTGGGTTCGACTCCTGACGTCCCCCCCTCCTTCCAGGATGGTCGGACATCTCAGGGCTGGCTTATCCGGGGTACCTTTGTGAAGGCTTTGTTTAGTCTGGGAGCAAGGACTTTTGTCCCTTGGTTCCCATGAATTTTCCTCTGGTCCGAACCCTTCACTGCAAAAGCAGTTTACCTCTGAATTTTCGGGAGTCCAGAATCTATCCAAATTTTCTTCTTCACCACGATCTTTTGGTGGGGAGGTGGCTGAATTCTTCCTGGAAACGGGTTTTCCAAAGGGTTGGCCAAGATTGTAAACACTGGATAATTTTAGATTGTTGGGAATTTTAAAACAAAAAGCAACCTGGTTAATTTTTCAAAATTTGAAAAGGTCCAAGAATTTCTACCCAATTTGGAGGATGGGCACAGTGTCTTAAGGTTTTTAGGGACAGCCAAACTTTGTCTCCAACCTGAAGAGCAGGGGGCACTCTCCGAGTTTTTGCTTCCTTATATCTTCCTGGGTCTTGACAATATCTCGATAATTCCTTCTGGGATTCCTGTAATTTGTAAGCCTGCTTAACACGGAATGGGAGTGTTCCTGCAGATAGGGATAAATACTGGATGTACTCCTAATTAGCAAAAAATGGGTTTGAAGTAGCGCATGTAGGAGTTGTTGTGGCAAACTTGCTGTTGGTAAAATCCACCCATCATCCTGAATAGAAATGAAGCAACGGAGGTTTGCCCAAAGTCTGGTTCGTTCTTCCGTTGGCCTTGGACTGAGGAGGAAAGCGGTAAAATTCACCGGTCCCGGCTGTACAAAACTCTTCCAAAATTTTGACGTAAAGAACCCTCTGTCAACACCACGCTGTCAGGAATTCCAGTAACCTGATTTCTTTGTCACCTTCGCAGTTTTTTCAGCATAG
The DNA here is from genome assembly GCA_033576555.1 of Oophaga sylvatica. NCBI lineage: Eukaryota > Metazoa > Chordata > Amphibia > Anura > Dendrobatidae > Oophaga > Oophaga sylvatica. The sequence goes on from JARQOD010001310.1 coordinate 95,658, forward strand.
GAATTCCTTCAGTTGGAATAAAGTGGGCCTTTTTGTGATCGGGTCCACTATGAAAGGAGACGGTCATCGTTTGAAGGGGGTAGTTCCACAATAAAATCCAGGAAAAGATCCCCAAGGCCTGGAGGAAGGGAGTGGTTCAAAGTTCTAGAGGAGGATCTGGGGTCTTTTTCGTGCGCATGTTAAACAGGTTGAAAACATATTTCCTCCGCCCCTACAATTAGGCCACCAAAAAAAGAAACAAGTAGTTTTGTGTTTTGCAACTCCAGGATGTCCTGCCCCGTTTAGAATCATGGACACTTTGGGACTTCAAGGCGGAAGATTCAGTACATATATTTGGTGTTTCTGCATCCAAAACCCCTCTTTGAATGAAAGATCGACTCTTCCGAAGGATGTTTTTAAGAAAGGTCCTCTTTTTATCCTCTTTAATTTCTATTACCTATCCTCTAGAGTGCAATATTCCCCAAAAAATTTTTAGGGCCAAATTGTTCATCATTTTTAAAAACCTCTCCGAGGTTCCGAAAAATCCTGGACAGGGGCGCACCTTGCCAATTCCTTGAACCAGCCGGTAAGAGATTATAAATTAATCTTGAAAAAAAAGGCCCATCGGCTTGTCTTGCAGACAATTTTTTGCTGTACGGAGGATTCAGATTCTTTGGTCCGGAGGCAGTCACAGGGTGATGGCACCTTCCAAAAGTCTCCACTCGGAGAAGGCAACTTTAAGGCTAACAGTTCTTTATTACCAATGTCTAGTTCTTTTCTGCAGAGACAGGTTTGTGGGAAAGAAAGCACATGGTGAAGTTCATTTTGTCCCCAACTCCTGAGACAGAAAGCTCCCACTGCAGAGTCCGAGGCGTCCCTTCGACAGTAAATGGCAATTCAATTTGGGGTCTAACAATGGGAGCAAACGTAAAAAGAGTTTTCAATTGCAAAAGCCTCCTGTGCCTTGGAGACCAGAAAAAAGCTTTTGTCTTTTTTGTTTTGTAATTGGTAGTTTATCCGTAAAAGTTCTTTTAAATTTCGGTAAAAATTTGCAAATCCATAAAACCTGGCGTTTTAAATTTCTTGGAACAGGCCAAATCCACAACCATGATTTTGGGGACCATGTTTAACCTTCTGGGGAGATGAATATCCCAGAATTGGATACTGGTTTGTTCAAAACCCCACATTTTCAAGTTAATGAGAGATGGTTTCTCCGTAGGTTTTCCCAAAACAAACTGGCGTGCCTCAGCTCTTCCAAGGTGTCTGAAAAATAAAATTCATCGAGATAAACAACGAATTGTCCCAAGAAATCTCGAAATACATCATTAAAAAATGTTTGAAAGGTGGCTGGGGCATTGCTAAGGCCAAAGGTCATAACAAAGATTCAAAATGCCATATCTCGTTGAAGGCGGTCTTTCCACTCACTCCTGGCGAATCCGTATGAGGTTAAGCCCCCAAAGATACTTCGTAAAATTTTCGCAGAACGAGTCTCTCAAAATTCGGAATCAAGGTAGCGGGGGGGGGCGATTCTTGACAGTGAATTATTCATCTCCGTAGTCAAACTGGCCGCAGAGTGGAGTCTTTCTTTCCAAAAACGGGGTGCCCCGCGGGATGTGGAAGTGAATAAAAGCCTTTCCTAAATTTTATCCAGGAAACTTTCTTAATACCTTCAATTCGGTTCGGAAAGATTGAAAACCTCCAAAGGAATGGTTCTCCTGGCCAATTCAATGGGACTTCATAAGGACGGGAGGAGTAATTATCGCTTTCTTTTACGCAACATAAGAACTGCGATATTGGGGGTGTAGTTTCTCTTCCTTCTCATGCGAAATCTCAGAGATTGGGACTTGTTGGGGAAACGGGGGCCTTGACAATTATTCTTACAGTAGCAGGGAAGGGAGGCCTTGATGCCCATTGATGAAGGTTATACGAAAACCAGGGATCCCTAGAATAACCGGAAATTTCGGAGATGAAATAAGGTGGAAATGACGCTTCATGATGATCCGGTCGATACAAATCTCCATTCGATTGTCTCATCGTGACGGTCCAGAAGACAAAGGGACCCTCCCAGTTTCCCTTTTCAATTGGGTGGATTTGGTCCTATGGAAATTTATCATTATCACTGTAAATTTTAAGTCCATAAAATTTCCCCGCCCGAATCCAACAGGGCGAGCATTGTTATTTTTTGGGGGGCCCATTACAACCTATGGGGATTACAAAATGAATATTGGTTGTATTTTGTCTATTTCTGCGTTACGAGAGAAGTCCTGCAAGATGGAATCCACGCTGAAAAAGGTCCTATTGCTGGCAACCTTTGTTGGAAAGGCTAAGCCCCTTTTTTAGGACATTGATGGCATAGGCCAGGGTCCCCACAAAGGGCAGAGATGTTCTCCGCGCCTCTCCTTTCCGTGCGAGAGGGTCTTCGGATGATTCGATCTATCTTTTCAGACACAACTTGCGCTTTTCTTGGTGGCGATGGAAATGAGAAGCCAGGGCTATTCCCAAGTGCCGCATTTTCTCCTTTCTCCTTTCAGAAGTCTCTGGTCAATCCGGATACTAGTTGAATAAAGCCCCAATGGCAGGGGTTTTCAACCCTGGCAACCGTCTTTCATGGTTTGATAACCCCGTCGAAATTGACTTCTCTGGCCGCTGGATTCCAGGGGTGTCGGCCACCCAGCGACGGAATCCGATTATTTCCCCAACAGACACGCCTTGGCGCAAATTTGTAATTTGGTTTTTCTGCGGGCCAGCGGTTTGGGCTCAAAAACTTGATTCTGCTGCGATGAAGCTTCCATCATTAGGGGGCATATCCTTTTCTACAAAGGGAAGCCCAAGCAAGAGCTTCATCCGCAGAGTTTATCAAGAAAAAAACTTTCTTCCCTCACGGTAAAGGGACAGGTCATCTGGAAGTATATGCGGCATTGATTGAGGAATCCTCGGTACTGCTTGCATCTTCACTGAACTTTGCGGCAGCGGCAGCCGCGCATTTGATTGGACCCGAATTGCGCAGCCATATTTGTTTTTGTAGCTCATTACTTCCGTTGTATCGCCGGAAATCAGTTTGTAACTTTGAATTTTTTCCTTAAGTCAGGCAAAACTTTGAAGCCCGTAATTGCCGCCTCAGGGTGTTCCCAAAACGGACTCCTTTTGGCGCGAGATTTTCTGTCAGGATCCCTCGGGTTGAGCCGATTGTTACTGCAAACACTAGGGAAACAAGGCAGGTACGGTTCAGAAGAGGCCGGGCGGTACAAGGAAAACGTGTTTGTAGCAGGAAGAGGGCAAATAAAAAGTCAGGTGGGAGCCGGGGTCGGTACACAAAAAGGCAGTTCGGTGCGAGGAGCGGCAGATAACTGTCAGGGGCACAGGAGGTCGGGTACACAGGAAGCATGTTTGTAACAGAGGAACAGCAGGAAAAGAGCTTGACAAAGCTGGAAGCACAAAATCTCCCTTGACACACCCCCGGGCCGGTTTATAGGGTGTGAATTGGCAAAAGAGGCCCAATCAAGAGAGCACTAGGGGGTACCAACAGGAAAGAACAGTCAATGGTATCTGGGTTTCAGCAAGGAACTTTGCACCAGCAGAATAGCTCAGATGGTAAGCTGCGGCCGTGGGACAAGAGGGCGGGTTTGACCCTACAGATATTTTTCTGTTTTTTTGCATTTTTTTTTTTTCCCCTCTGTATCCGGGTGCGGGGAGGTCTTTTTTTCCCAATGGATTTGCCAGTGTCGGCCGTGGGATCAGCTTGCCATGAGGTTGGATATTGTATCATCTTCGGGTTGCTGTTGTGGACCGGACCCCAGCCAGATTTGTTTTTAGGGACGAGCTAATTTCAGAATTTCAAAAAAAAATTGAAATTGTTTTTTGCCTTAAAACTAAGTCCTCGGAAACGGCCAGCAGGTTTTAAATTATCATTCTCTCCTGCCGGCGATCCTCAGGATTGGGTTTTTTCCCTGAAACCTGGGGATCCATTTTGAGGATGTTGATGGTTTTTTCGGCTTTGGGGTTTGTTCGATGAGCCTATGTCACGACAAGCTGAAAACCTTGTTGGCATTAAACCAGGGCTTGATGACGCTGTTATACTGCAGAATTTCAGTGGGCGTCCGACCAAAGGAATGACGACGCTTTGGGGGGCCCTTTTCCGGAAGGGCTGTCGAAAAGAAAGGATGTTAGGTTGGGATTCCCTGTCCCCTCTGGTCTCAATGATTCATTCATTAGCGATTCAAATTGACAACGTTTGCTGAGCGGAGAAGAATGCGTGTATGGTGTTTGCCTTGTGAACCAGCTTCTGAACCCATGCAGGTGAAGAGTGGGGGTTGGGGTACAGCGTCATGAGTTCGAAAGGCAATGGGTTATTTTTACTGTGGTGAGCCTCTCATGCTATTTCGTCGTCCTAAGGGGGAAACGTTTGCACGCCCATTGTCTTGGGTACAACAAGTTTTTATTAACTGTCCTCTGATATGCTCTCTGTCCTCATTTTCGCTCAGGCTTTCGTGTTCTGGAGCGCTAAACTGATGGATTTATTTTGCTAAACGTTGGGGTTTCCCCTTGATACCCCACAGAATCACCCCACTGGGGATCGATTTACCCCTTTGGCTGGAAAAATAAACCCCAGTTTTCTACTCGGTGATATGAGGGTTGAACCGATCACCAGGAGTGCTGAAAATTTTTGGTTCATATAATCTCAGAATTATCGTGCGGGTTTCCCTTGGTTGCAGTCCATAATCCTGTTTGGATTGGAAGTCTGTGTCGTAAACCAGTTGGGGTTGCCAAATGTTTTAATACCAACACCCCCTGTTTTTTTCTCCTCCCCCCAACTCAGGATGTTCCTGACTTTTTGATTGATTTTCTGATGTGTTTAGCGAAAGAAACTTGCATCCTTGCCTCCCCATAGGGCTATACTGCCATTGAATTGTGCCGGGATAAATCCCTAAAGGTCCCTTTTTAACTTGTCTGTACCTGAAATGACCTAATGGGCGGTCTTAAATAAGGAACATTGGAGAAGGTCATATCAGCCTCCTCTTCACCCTTAGGGCCGGTTTTTTCTTTGTGGCCAAAAAACTGGTTCATTAAGCCGTGTATTGATTATCCCCTTGAAAAAATTATTAAAATCAAAACCCTTACCCTTGATTCTGAACCTTTTTCCGGGTGAAAAATGTACTTGGTTTCCAAGCTTCCTCGGGGGGCGATAATTATTCGCATTAAGCCCGGGGGATGAATGAAACGGCACCAATACCCCAAGGGCATTTTAGACCAGTGATGCCCTTTGGGCCCTAATGCTCCTTTTCCGTCTTCCGTCCTTCAGAAAGGCATTTTCAGGGATTTTGTGGACAAATTTCTGATTGTTTATTTGGAGATATCTTGATTTTTTCTAATTGGACCCAAGTGAAACATGTTCGAATTATTCCAATTTTGAGGGAAGAATCTCTGTATGTGAAGGGTCAAAGTTTCTTTTTGGCGTACGAAGATCCTTTCTGGGATTCATTTTGTCCCCATCTGTTATTAATGGACCCGGTCAGGTCAGGCCACTTGATTGGGTCCAACCTATCATAAAGGCTCTTCGAGATTTTTTGGGTTTTGCCAATTTTTACTTAAATTTATTGGTAATTTCTGGTTATTGTAAACCCATTAACTATTTACCAGAAAGGGTTCGATTGGTAATTGGCCTCCTGGAGGCAGTCTCTGATTTCAGGAACTTAAGCAGGTTCACTTCGCTCCCTGTTTTTTACGGCAGTGAGTTTCTTTCCATTTCAGGTGGAGTGAGCCTCGAAATTGGGGCAGGTGCCGTTTTGTCCCAAAAAGATCCCGAGACCCTAAAATAACCCTTTGCCTTTTTCTTCGAAAATTTTTCTCCTAGAACTAATTTGACGTGGGTAATCGGGGTTATTGGCCATAAAGTGGGCTTTTGAAGAGTGGAGACATTGGCTGGAGGAGCCAAACATCAGGGGTGGTCCTTACTGACCAAAGAATCTGGGTCTATCTGGAATCTGCCAAGCGACCATCCTGAAGGCCATGGGCCTTGTTTTTTTCCCCTTTTAAATTTTGTGGTTTCCTTTTCCTGGCACTAAGAATGTTAAGGCGGTGCCCTCTCGAGGAGTTCCTTCGGCCTCTCCTGAGTTGTCTGTCCTTCTGTTATTTTGAAAGAGGGGAGTTCTTTCCGCCACTCGCCCAATAAACCTTGCCGGAGGGGTGTCAGGAGATGGCCCGAGCGCTGCCCTTTGGAAAATTTTTTCCCGACCAAGGAAAAAGATGGGGATGTCGAGATTCATTGTTTTGCATTGGCTGGGGGGCCCGGAATTTTTTTTACCAAGGGGTTGGTTGTGGTTCCCCTTTTGGGGCCACCTTGCCTATGCGGGTTTTTTTGGATCCCCCCGGGCTTGCTCCGCTCCAAGCCTTGCTCTCGCTTTTTGGGGGTTTTTTGATGCCTTGCCTTTTCCCCAAAGACCATGGCCC